>WOGR01000388.1:0-26440 GCA_015342045.1 Leptinotarsa lineolata | reverse complement strand
ATATATATAGATATATAGATATAGATATAATATGACATCTGAATGGAGATTCGAATAATATAAAGCAATTTAATATAAATGAATCATGCAAAAATACATCAATATTGAGAAAGTTGTGAGATGAATTATTTGAATTATCATAATGAGTTTTATATATAACAATTTTCAAGAATGCTGATGATGTATGTTATATGTTGATGTAGATTAAATATCTGAAAGTTTCAATTTGTGATACGAATACTAGTGTAGAAAATCTGATGATTGTCACTCATTTTATGATTATCCATACAAATTAAATGAGAGTAAATTTCACTTAAGTGATTCAGATCTGTTTTTTATTCAAAGAATACATTGTATGTGCTATATGTACCATTTCTAGGAAAAGCCTCTTGGTAGTGTATTTTTCTGTAGATAAAATTTTTATTGAGTTATGAGCCATACAGTGTCATTCAGTGTGCATTGAGTGAATATGTCTCTAACATAACAAAGTGTGTGTGAGGTATCATCGAAATTGTTTATTCGTTTGAAAGACCTATTAATAACAATAGAAAAAGTCTATTGGTGTCAAATCGCACCATCTCGGTGGCCAGTTCACATCACCTCCACGTGAGATGACCATGCCCTGCTCCTGCAGAATATCCAATGTGGCATGAACTATGTGGCACGTAGCTCCGTCCTGTTGAAACCACATGTCGTTGGTGTCCAGATCATCCAATTCAGACCGAAAGAAGTTGGTAATCATCGACCTATAGTTGTCGCCATTGACAGTGTTGGCCTGGCCAATGTCGTTCTCAAAGAAATATGGACCGATGACGCCGCCAGTTTAAAATTCACACCGAACATTGCACTGGACGCTCTTGGATCTCATGTGAATTGGTATCTTCTGAAATTCGACAATTTTGTTTGTTCACGTACTCATTCATCTAGAAATGGGCCTCATCGATGAAAATTATGGTCAGTTGCCAACTGCTCCAGAGTCTATTGAGCGAACACACGTCGTTGTCTATGGTCCTTCATCTTCAGTTCCTGGGTCATTTGAACAGCGGCGATGTAGTTGGCAGATCTCGCGTTTCGTCGTCCACCACATTAAGAATAGTCCTTTTGGTAGGGCGATTATGGTTCCATTTTGATAAAGCAATTTCATCATTTGCACCTATTGTTGTGCAGAAAAGATTCAACCTAAACAGCAAAGTGCCTGGGACTTGATTACCTTCCTACACAATTGATTTTGGTAAGCTTACTGAATTTAAGTACCGGTGAGATACATCGTAACTCTTTGTTATTCAATTTTGAGAACGTTTATTAACTTTCAAAATGTCTGATGAGATTGTAAAGGTTCGGTTCCACGCTAAAAATGGAAAAATGACATCTGTTGGCGACAAAATGAAAGGCTTATTACTGGCCTATTAATCAATAATATCCATTGTTATAATAATAATAATATTTATTCACCAAGAAAAAGTACAGAAATATATTGTTGAAATACACAGTAATATTCACCTAAAATACAGAATAATATGTATAATTGATTATAGTTCAATTGTGATAACAAGTGTGGTAAATAAATGAAGAAAACCCACAAAGGCAAAGCCTGTACATGGTTATTGATTTGAAAATAGACAAAACAAGATTTAAAAACACAATTAACAAATAAAAGTTCACACTATATAGAATAAAAGTAAAGAAAAGAACATACACATATAAGCGGTCACAGTTGAGCAATAATTATGAACTAGTACAATAAAATTATACTTTTGAGATGACGTTCATTTACTTCTAGTATTGAATAGTAATATTGGATACAGTCTATAAATAGATGTTTCAGAAGCAAAGACAAAACATTTCCCAATATATTTAATTATTTTTGGTCAGTAATGCTTGATATCAATCATCTGATGTATTTTTTTCTGGGTGTGTTCAAAATCCAAGTTTTTGTTTTGGATTTAAAGAGCGACAAAGAGTTAATTAGTTTGAAATTGAAAGGAATACTATTATATAACTTGGGAGCCAGATATGAATCCTTTTTTTGTCCAATCGTCATTCTTGGAATGACAATAGAATTCAATCTAGACCTAGTACTATATTCATGATCAACACTTTTAGCTTGCTTTATGTTCCTTCGCTAGTGCAGAAGCATCATTAAGGCTAAGACTTGTCGAAAGTCCATTATTTCTGCTTGTTTATGCAAATCATCGCTTGGATAGATATAAGGTTTGCTCATTATGATTTTTATCATCCATTTCTGTAGCGTTGCTAAGTTCTTGAGTTGATTATTGTTGAATCCTCCCCAAGCGATTATGCCATAAGACAAATATGTTTGGACCAGGGCATGATAAATCATTTTTAGATGTTCGAGATCAAGGATCTTTTTAAAGAATTTAAACTCATATACCAAGTATCTGATTTTTTGTGTCAGGTCCTACATGTGCGTATTCCATTTAAGGAAATATCTTACAGTTTTAGAAGATTTTATTTGTATTTTATTCCCATTAATAGGTATAAGGTTCATAACTAGTCAATGGATACATTTTTTTTTGATTAATTGTAAGTAATTTACTATTGAAGTATTCTACAATTGAAGGAAATGAGGTTATAATTTTTTGTTTCAGATCCATCCAATTGTTAGTTTCCAAAAAAAAAGACCTTATCGTCGGCATAACTTGTTATTTCAGCAGGGACCAGTAAGTCGAACAGTGAATTTATATAAAGAATGAATAAGATAGGACCAAGCACTGTTCCTTGCGGAACTCCATAACTGATTACTCTAGTGCTGCTAAATTCGTTTTCTATAGTGACACATTGTTTTCGGTCACTCAAATAACTTCTCATCGGGTGATATGCATTACCCCGGAATCTAATATTTTCGAGCAGGTTAGGATGGTTGACCGTATCAAATGCTTTTGCCAGATCGACAAAAAGACATATAGCAGGTTTTTTCGCATCCAAGGCGTTATATATTTTCCTTGTTAACTCCGCTATAGTATCTTGAGTTGATCTGCCCTCCATAAATCCGTATTGCTTGTCCGGAAACAAGTTAAATTTTTGGATGAAACCTGTTATTTTGGAAAAAAAATTGATATATTCGAAAGAAGCGACATGGCCTCAATATTTTCGAAACATTAACTCCATAAATATTATTCCACAACTTTAGAAAATATTTTACTTGTATTAACGCATGTAGGAACATGTAGGAAAGCATTTCCAAGATCGTGTTTTTTCAAAGCAGGAAGAAAGTTAAATGAGTGCTAGGGTCGAAACGAAATTTAAAATTGAATTCGGAAACGTACCTGCTGCCGAAACTTAGTCAACGAAAAAAGTTGGGGTGAACTCAATGCATCATAAAGTCGGGATAACTTCGGTGAGTATTCCCTAAACACAAAAGACATGAGAGGGAATTCCTTGCAGTTGCATGAAAAGGAAGACATTATCATGCAGCTCTGGGGTAATAATTATTTCCTGGTCTGAGAATTCTGGGAATTTTGATTGGAGGCAAGTAGGTGAACATTGGCAAAATCTGGAGACTTTTCAATAAATAGTAGTAATGGATATTCATATCATTCTATTGTTCAGGAATCTTTGAAAAGTGAGATGAATATCTACGAATAGTTATGTATGTTTTTGATCCGTTTATAATAATACTAATAATGTCTATTTTTCAACAATTTACAAAGTGTATTAGAACAATATATAGAAATAGAATAGAAAATGAACATGATAAAATATTGAAGCTTCAAGCTTCATGGTTATAAAGAAAGAAATGCAAGTGCAAACAGAATTATTCACTAATGTGAATGCGCTTAGGAAAAGTCTTTTTTAGTTATATTGGTCTAAAATAGTCCAGTCCGATTTAGTTTAACACATTCGAGTATTAGGGTTTCGTCGTAATTCGGGTGAAGATAAGTGTATGGTCTTTTATGTGGGTAATATTATTTGGGTAATATGAGGCGTAGTCACAGTTTATTAAACACATTTCAAGTCGATGAGATCATTAAAAAGTTTTCTCTCGGTGGTTGTTATCCACATTTCAACAAGATGCTGTTCGGTAGTAAGTTGTATAACTTAGGTGCCAGAAATTCAACGGATCCTTGACCGATAGTTTTTTCTCGGTTTGGCACGATTGTGAATTGCTTTTTTATTCGAGTGTCGTATGGGTGTACAATAGGTTGTATTTTTATTTTATTTTTATGGATATTTGTCAATATTCGATGACAGAACAATTGCCTTATATCAAAAATAGGGTTCTCTGAGTATAGCGAGTTACTGGAATACCTTATGTTTTTATTCATTCGCAGAATTTGTTTTTGTACAATATTCAAATTATACCGATTACATCAGGCCATACCTCCCCAACTCAAGATTCCATAACTCAGCTGTGATTGTACGAGAGTAAAATATAGTTTTTTCAGATGTTTCGTATTCAAGTATTCAGCAAGGTATCTGAACTCACTTAATAGACCCTTCAGAGATGGGTCTGAACAATGAATGAGATTCTGAATGAGCCGTAACTACTTATGTAATACTCATTATTTCTTTCGTGAATAGTAGTACTGAAAGTAGAACGGTAATTCAGAAGTATGCCTTAGAAAAAACTTACTATTATTTAGAATAAAAACTTCAGTTCTATATATTAAATGTTTTCGGATTTTGTTTTTTTTTTCCAAAAATTATTCTACTCTGTATAAATTTCATGAAAAATCATAATAAAGTTCCACAAAACATTTGTATACCGAAAATATGTTGTTTAAATTCCTCAAAAGTTTTAAAAAAAAACAAAACAGAATGTGAAAAAAGAACATTTGAAAACAAACGAATTGATTTTACTAGATATATAATATATTAAATTTCACGAAAAATGTAAAATGCTGAAATTAATAAAATTGACTGCAGGTTGAAGATAAACAGAGAAGTGTCCTCTCTTATGCCTGTTTAACTGAATAATCGTTCGATTAAACCATAAAGCGTTGAATTAAAAAAAAAACTCAACTCATGTTTTGCTGTAGAATAGTTAATTCAGATGTGTTTGATTTGAAATTCATTTTCACCAACCAAGTTGCGGCTTCATCTCCTGAAGACAGAATTTTGATAGGTGATAAGGGCTTCGAGAAGAGTATTGCATCTTTGGTGATTGGGAAAAGTTTTGCTTGTTTTTGGATACAAAAACTCCTATTGGATATTAAATTTAAGATGAAATATTGTAGCATTTAAGATTGACCAATTATTTCCTAGTTTGAACAAATTTACTGACAGCATCAGGTTTTACATTCACAGTTTTGGCTTCAGCAATTTTCTTCAAACATTAGGAATCGCACGTTAAAAAGTAAGATCCCGTTATTCATCAGTTCTCACAAGTTTCGACTTCTGAGGGTTGTCGTTCGAGGCAACAGCGGGTTAACGGAAAGCAGATTTCAATTGATTTTTTTAACAGGACCACTACCAGGATTCAAGGTGGATTTGGAAATGAGATTATCAATCCATCTAGAGAATATTTCTGTCGTAAATATTTTTTTATAGATTGAAGCCGCCCTGTATGACGTTACAACGTTCATTGTACATTAATCGTGGAGGAAGGTGCGACAGTGCTATCTAATTTATTAATATTCTCAGGAAATGTTGACGTATATATAAGTCATAGAATGTTTATTTTTAACATTATCGTGGGAGTAGTATTACTGGAATGGGGTGAGGTGTGAATTGAAAACTAGACGCGACCTACACATCTAGACTGAAATATCATTATTTCCAGACTAAGACGAAATACAATGAGTAGTGAGTACCTTACCAAGGGCTCTATTCGTCCAGTTGAAGTTGATGTATTGATTTTTGTTAGGTATTTGTAGATAAACTCTATCACCATCAGTGTCATCGAAAAATCCATTTTAGAATTGATGAAAATTAATTCTGATTAATTGAATAAAGTTAGATGTATTTTTTTGTGAAAACAATTTTTGAACTTTCTCCAAACAACCTGATAGTATGATAATTTGATAACCCGAGACCACAGACATGATTGAGGTGAATGTATGACATTATTTCCCGAAACGGAAAATGATAAACAAACAGGGTAAACTTATTTTCAAAATCCAAATTTCAGAATTTATGTGAACTTTCTCGAAATTATTGATTTCGAAAATTATTATCACCTGTCGAAAATATTACTATTGACCGTGCTAATCGTTATTACAGTTTTTTTTTCATTTTTGTCGCTTCAACAGGTCTAGTGCATTTTGTCGAAAGTTATACCACAAGACCTCAAAATTTCATCGATAAATTTCTATTTTTTAACGAAAACTCTTTTTAAATTATCTAAATTGACAATTCGTTCAGGCTAGTCTCAACTCACCTACACAGTAGGTTTATGAACTGACACCTATCAGAAAACAACTACTCTCCTGGCTGATACCACGAAGGGCGTTGGATTATATCCGACAGGTGTCAGTGCAGAATTCTTCACAGAAGTAATTCCTGCACAAACTGTTGGCGATTCAACTTCTAAAATAGATTTTTAATTATTGAAACACACTTGCAGACCAGTTTCGGGCTGATGAGCTACTCGTCAGTGCAAGGTAGTGTCTATCATCAATCTACAGTCGATGATTTTCGATAAATAAAAATCGAATTCCTTTCTGAGTATCATTCCTCGAACTAGGCAGAAGCGAACGTCCAACAACATCGCCCCGTCTACCTGTCGATGTACTAACGAACTGCATATCCACATGGCCCGAGACCTCATTTGAGGATTTGAAGCCAGTCTTAAAGTATGCCCACGTAATATAAGAATGAAAACATTTTCATTATAGCAATACCATAAGAGCAACCATCATTATAAACCACGAGTCCGTAGGACTAGTGGTTTTATCATGCTGAATTTTCGATGAAATAAGCAAAAAATAAGAAATTTCAAACCAAATTTCGTTTGTTAGAACTCGCCTTTCAATTGGACATAGCTTTCCAACTGAAGGACGGAACTGCAAGGAACTGCAAAAGGGATCGCCAATTTCACCAATTATAGTCAACATATATATGGAGTGGTTTGAAACTGTGGCCATCGTCCATAGAATTAGAATATCTATGGACGATACTGTGGCCATTGAAAAAGCCCACAAGAAGCCCCGAGTCTGGTTGAAATACGTTGACGATACCTTCATGTGTATGGGTACCAATTTCGGTTTTTGGGCTTGCTGGCCCCTTTCTAGTGGACTGTATACTATTGAATAATGCGACGTAGGTAATTAGGTAACGTACTTTATTCTGTCACATCTAGTTTACAGATTTAACAAAATGTCCAATACTACAATTTGTTTGATCTGTTTAATTTGATGTGAGAAACACTAAGCTTATACAAATGAGAACCTTTTATATTCTCCACAATAAACTAACACTTTGTACTCAACTACAAATACATCTAATAGACCTTTCTTCTGATATGCTAAAACCATATTGTCTTGAACGAGATTACTCTTAAACGAGAGGTAAAGAAAACAGGACACACGCTATTGGTTCTCTAAGGTAGGTAGATATCCCTTGACAATTACACAGTGGCGTAACAGTGTTTAAAGCAACTCATTTTAGATTTTATTTATATTCTCAACAACCTTCACGCCAGCTGAAATATCGTTTTCAGCAGAAATGAATGGCAGTGGGCACAGCTTTGTGATTGACCGTGTATATATTCCGTTCACAGTGCGTATTTTTACTATACGGACCTTATTGTCTAAACCTGGCATTACTTCCAGTATCCGAGCTAAGCGCCATTCCAAGGGTGGAACGTTATCTTCTTTCAGTAATACCAAATCATTCACTTTTAGATTTTTACATTCCTGAGTCCATTTTGGCTTATGTTGTAACTTGTTCAGATATTCAACAGACCAACGTTTTCAAAATAGCTGTCTCATTTGTTGACAATGATCGAACATTTTCAATCTGTTTTTGGGAATATCCATTTTATTCCATTCTGGAAAAGATGTTATATTTTCACCTATTAAAAATGACTAGGTGTAAGACATGAGTAGTCATTGGGATCAGTAGAGAGTGGCCTGGAATTCAAGATTGCTTCAATCTGACACAAAAGGGTAGTTAAATGTTCAAAACTCAAGATCTTGTTTCCCAAGATCCGTTTCAAATGAAACTTCGTAGATTTAATACCAGCTTCCCATAAGCCACCCCAATGTGGACTGTTGGGGGGGATGAATTTTCATTTAACTTCCTTTGTAGATAAAAACTCTTCGAGAGAATTTTCATTTTGCCTGAGGAAGATGTGTACTTGTTTAAGTGCATTGTTTGCTCCTTTAAAATTGCTGCCGTTATCACTAAAAATAACCTCAGGACAACCTATACGCGCAGTGAACCTCTTAAGTTTCAACAGAAAACCTTCTGTACTAAGACTTGATACAAGTTCAATGTGAATAGCTTTCGTAACCATGCACACAACTGAAATTGGACCACCAAAGTCCACTCCTACCTTGAGAATAGGACGAGCAATACAGACTCTATCTGGAGGTAGTGAACTTATTATTTGTTGAGCTGTGGATGCCTTTAATCTGTAACAAATCACGCAATTTTTGACTTCTCTTTTGATCTGTCTCAACCCATTTATTGGCCAAAACCGTTGGCGAAGATTAGAAAGGATGGTTTGTGGCCCTGCGTGATGTAAATCTAAATGTTCCTTTCTAAAAATTGATGCAACGACATGATCTCTAGAGGGAAGAATCATTGGATGTTTCTGAGCAAAGGATAACTCCGACTGAGTTAACCTTTCCCCAACTCGAAGTATACCTTCTTTGTCTAAAAACTGAGTTAATTGAGCCATCGCACCTAATCTGATGGGAATTTTCGCTTTCAGATCTGAAATTTCCTTAGAAAAGTGGCGGCCTTGAATGCAACTAATGATAAGCTTCAGAGATTTTTTAAGTTCTTCAACAGAAAGTGAACCCGTCAATTTGTTTTTTGGCTTCAAAGAATTATGTGTGAAGCGCAAGCAATAGGCTCGTTGCAAGTGGCTAAAGAAAATCTTTTAAAGATTTCATTCACTTCCGAGAAATTGTTTAACGAAACAAGATTCACTGGGGTTTTCTGTTCTGGCAGAGATTCTGTAAATTGTGTTTGAGAGTTATCTGAGTATAAACCGATGTTATTATTTTTTAGAACAATATTATGTTTTCATAAACGACCATTAGATGACGATACTGAAATGTTGCATCACATTATTCGAAAAATTCGCCATTTATTGGTGAATGGTTTATATCTCAATTAACTCCAGAGAAACCTTTTTATTATGATTTTTTTTCAACAAGTTTTATTTCATTTAGAGAACACAATTGAAAGGGTCCGTGAAACTGTCGGTTATGTGGAAAGAATAACATATGACTTCAACGGCATTCATTGTATAGAATATCTCTACATGTTAGTGCCTAGTAAATTAGAGTATGCCTCAGTAATATGGAATCCCTCCACTGGTTCTGGCAAACAAGCTCTAAAAACAGATCAAAAAAATTTTCTTCTGCAAGAAATACAAAAAACCCTCAATTTTCTTGTTATGCATCAATCCGTGCCGAATTAAAAATTTTAAAATTGGAAGAAGAATGGAACGGTGAATCATCTTTTTCTTGTCAAATTTTATACACGTGTAGAAAGAGCAAACTTTTTAGTTTCTCCCGAAAAGTTCCGCGTAAATTCAAAGTATTTTTCACAAAGAAAAATGTTCTATTTATCAGTAACTTGTCGTATTCAATAATTTTGTCTATCAAAAAAAGAGCTAAGAAATTATACAATAGGTATTAACGTTTTGGAGGCCTCCGTCTTTAGATATGGACAAAATTTAAGTTTGTACAGTTTTTCCTTAGCTGATATTATGTCAATATTGTTGATTGACTCTTGACACACTTCCCTCCAGATATTAGAATATACGCTGATTATTTTAGTTTACGTTTCTTAGAGTGAGGTTCATTGGCAATCTTGTTCCATTCAACTCGATGTTCATCGTCACAGATTGCGGAAAGTGAAAATACCCAAAGAATGTCGATAAAAAACAATAGAAATATGTCTTTCTGTAATTCTACCAAGTCTTTGTATCAGAAAAAAATTTAATTTATTCTATAGATAGATAGCATGTGTACTTCATATATAAATTGCTCTCGTGGATTAAATTGTCGCATATATGATATCACGGCCTCTAGGCTGAAATGTGAACTTAGAGTATTTTCCTCTGAATTTAAAAACTTAAATTTAGAACTAACCACTTACAAATGTCGATTCCTATAATTGGTACTGCACTTGCAAAATGAATATAGAATTTGAAAAAATGAAATAAAATACAATGCACGTTAATGTTTTATATGTATATATTTGTAATTTGTAATTAGGCTTTAATCCTGTTTGTTATTAACTGCATAAATGACTTTTTTTTCAGCGAACTTCGTCTTAGAAGACTTCGCGAGTTATTTTATGTGTGCTACTTCAATTCCGGTGCTCAAAATATTCAGTATTCATCAGAATCGGCTTTTGCAACCTATCTCACTAGTATATCTGATAAATGGAATATTCTTAAAAGCTAAAACTGTTATTTTCATTCAAGTATGTCATTGGTAAATAGTTCTGTGTTCATGACTGATTAAATTTAAGGATCATTCTCAATTTTTACATGTAGTATAATTTTTATCACACCAGAATTCAGCCTAATATGTATTTGTAATACCGTAAATTTGCAATACATGTATAAAAATATTCTTGAAATTTTTCACACTGAGGGTTGTGCGAAACTTTAACTTTATTGAAGTGTCACATATACAGTTACTAATTTAAATATTTGCCAACTGAAACGAAAAATATAATGATGATTCATAAATAGTTTTGAATTGAATAAATACATATTTGCCATTTCAACAAGTTCATATATAACTCAAAAAAAGTTCATTTTTCTCACTCCATCAGAAGTTGGGTTTTGCTGAATATTCTTGCTCAAAATAATCAAGGCTGACCAACAAATAACGACTGATTTTATAATTGTTCAATTTACCTCAAATATAAATAAGAATTGTTAAGTGAGCATAATGTTTTTGTACGTTCAATTTATTGTATATGTCATGTAAATTCATTTGTAATGGTCCTGCGAAGTTGATATTCTTTTTTCTTCTGCGTGATTCTGGTAATAACAAATTGTATTCGAAAAGTTGTTCAACAGTAATTGATATCAGGAAAGAGAAAGCAGACTGCCTGTTTTACTATCAAGTCTCTTCTTGTGTTCTAATAGTTACCAATACTTTTTTCATGACACAATTTTTTTGAGAAAAATCTTACTAAGTGGTGTCTCGAATCAAGACTTTTTCTTACCAAATCACATTATGGCTTGATTGTGCAGTTTGAAGGCTTTTGACAATTTTCGTCTGAAACAGTTTCACTGCCCAATTTTCGAATACAAATAACTGCCACATATCAGAATAACTTCCTTAAACAATTTTAACCATTTAAAATGTTTCTGCGTTTTGTTCAATGTGTTGAGTTTTTTATTAGAATATGAAATATTGTGATAGATATTTTTTAAGGTATCTGGCTTTGTAAAGGCCTGTTTTGTGATATTAAAATGGTCCTATTTTAAGGATTCTACTAATAGATTATAGATATATTTTGTCTTTTAATGAATACTTGCTAAAACCGAACAAAAATACAGAACATCTATTGAATCCCTATTTGCATGAATATGCCAGTCATATTCGATTTGAATGTTTTCGAAAATATTACAAAGTGCTGTCAATCTCAATATTCTTTGAATAATAATTTTTATCTTACTTTTGGAATATGACAATTCACATCATAATTTGTCATATTTACCATATATTCAAGAAGAGAAATAATGGGGAGTAGCTAAAGTATAAAATATATGTGAAAAATTAAAGAAAATGTTCTTGTTTATTGTTCGGTATCTCTTAATTCAAGTATTAAGCATTTCATGTTTGTTTGTTCTTTTGTATAATGTAGGTTTTGTATCACCACTGCCAATGACTATTTTTTCTCTCCAGAGAGATCTTTCTTCAATGTTTTGTGTTCTTAGTGCATTTTCCAAGAGGTCATATTTGCTTTAAAATTATTTCTTTGATGACAGAGAGCTTCTATTTTCATATTGATATTGAAGTATTTGTATACATGAACAGCAAATATTTGTGCCTCTTTTGTTACAATGATTTGTGAAGTGATTAATATATTTTTTGAATAAGTTGCGTTTCAATTAGCATTACCGGAATCTGCATCTCATAGAATTACTACAACTCCACAACTTTCTCGAATAACATTTTACTAACTATGTTGGCATCATCGGGAAATGATCATAAATCAGTCATAGTTACGGTTATCTGCTGAAAATAATGACTTGATTGGGGAAACGTGTCAAAAAATTCTGTGCTCGCAGCTAGTCTTCGAGAACAGAACTTTTGTAATTAATTCAACCATGAATTAATTATGCATGTTGAAGTATTGAGCTTTACGTCTTCAACAATTTATTTCTCAGCATAATTGTTCTCTTATCATCGCTAGCGAGCTCGACACTCGTTAGCAGCGATAACGCCACCGCTATTCGCGCCATACCTTCAAAACAAAATGACTCAAAATCATAATTGCAAATGTGTTGCTGTTTTTTCGGGAAACAAAAAACCAACACCTCGTCGTTTTCATTACCTTATGTCGAGTTGTTCTAACCCTTTATGCTTAATTTTGAAACCGGCAACACTTCCCCATAAACAAACGCTTTGTCAACAACGACACATCATCATCTTTCAAACGAATTCAAAACGTCTTCGACGCTAACACACACCGTGTATAACCAATGGTTATCTCTCGTTATCAGTGATAACACCAGCCGATACCGCAATCTTTAATAACCTTATCATAAACTGAACAAATTTTTATCATAATTACAAACGTTATTTGTGTGCCGAACGATGAAACCATCTCTACCAACACTTCGCATACATTTTCAATATTCCTCATTAGCGTAGAGACTAAGGTCAAAGACTGCCACACCAACGAACTGCGTTCAATTCTCAGGCAAAACTTTTTTATGACGTCATGGCTGATGGGCTTATGTAAGCGTACCACGTGACTGTCTCGTTAACTGACGAAGCGGGCCATGTGACTCCTGACGAGCGGGAAAGTGACACCATGTGACTGCTGTGATTGGCCACTTGGAATGGCTAGTATGTCTCGTTGAATCCACGGCTCCTCTACTATATTCAAAAAATTACGAAACGTCTATTCAACTGAACAGCTCTTATTGCAACCATTATTGGTGATGAATAATCTAGTAGATGGAAATTACCTAATTGGTATATAAATAATGCTGCACTTTATTCAACATTTTCATCCGATTTTAATAGAACTGAAAATGTATAGAAATATTTCAGCTATTCAAGACATGCTTTTACAAAAAAATTTAGACCTAATAAAAGGTAAAACTTGAACTTCTTACGTAGAATGAATCCAAAATAAACACTTCCCGAACACCAGAACTGCAATACTGTTTCTCCTGAAGGGGCCAACTTGGTTGGTGAAACTTGCTACTAGAAGAGTACTGCAGGTGTGGTGTTTGCGAAAAGTGCTTATTTTGGAGTTTTAGACCTGATTATGGAACAGCAAAAAACATGCTATTTGATGAAAAATGTGTTTCACATATAGTCAGTGGGCATACTTGAAGACTGGCTATAAATCAAATCATTTGAAGGAACAATTCTTTCAGGCCAGTCTCAACTCCCTACACTATATGTGAAAAGTTTTCTTTCCTTATACGAGGAACTGGGCAAATTTTGGATATTCGATTGGTTAGTACCTCGTTTACCAGGTGAGGCGATGACAAACATGTTGTTTGTTGTTCGCTTTGACTTAGTACGAGGAATGATACGTTGAAAGGAATTCGAATTTCATTTATAGAATATTATCGACCTTATATTGATGATAGCAACTACCTTGCACTGACGAGAGGCCAAATAGCCCGAAACCGGTCTGCAAGTGTGCCCGCTCAATAATTGAAAATCGATTCCGGCAGTTGTATCGCCAACAGCATATGCAGGAAATACTTCAGTGAAGATTCCTGCACTGACACCTGTCGGACATGATTCAAAGTCCTTCGTGGTATTAGCCAGGGGAGTGGTTGTTTTCTGATAGGTGTCAGTCCATTAACCTACAGTATAGGGAGTTTGAGACTGGACTGAACAAATTGTTTCTTTATTTGATTTACTTTCAAAATAAACTCTTTATGAAGATTTGAAGATCATGCATAGAAGTAACAGTTTCAGCTGTTTAGTTTGTTGGTGAGAGGCATAAAAGTTGTAAATGTTTTGCGTGTTCGGCGATTTTCTGCTATCGAAAAAAATTGTTCAGAGAATTTGCATAAAAAATAATCAAGTGCTCAAAAACAGTCGAAATGTTATCAGTGGCATACGGTGACGATACTCTGACTCAGAAAAATGTTTACAAGTTGTACAAGCTTTTCACAGAAGGTCGCTGGACGCTCCAGCACATCAACAACCGAAGGAAATGTATTGTTTTGTACTTTGTCAATATTACACGACACAGTGTTTTGATAAGTCATTGACTACACTACACTAAATAAAATTTGTTTAATGTTTATGATTAAAATATGAATATTTGATTTCACAGTAATTAATATACATTTTCACGACACTGATATTTGGATTTCAAAATTTATAAAATTCACTTCCATGTTCCACAGTTTATTAACTAACATTGAGGAAATCTAAATTCAGACATATCATTATAGGCAGAGCAATGTAAGTGAGTTTTGCTTTAAACATGGTTATTGGAGCTTCTTTGATAAAGTCTGGCAGAGAGTTGAATAATCTAATACCAATAAGTTTTTTATTCGTAGAGGTTAATTTATTATTTGGAATAGCAATATGGGATCTCATTCTAGTCAGATAATTGTATGTATCTCCATTAAGTGTGTACAAATGCATGTGCGTTTTTATGTAGATTAGTTCGTTGTAAATAATAGCTGATGGAAGTGTCAGTATTTTAAACTTAATGAACCATAGTTAACAGCTTTCAGTCTGACTTATACCAGCCAGAGCTCTAATGGCTTTTTTCTGGATAATGAATATCGACTGAGTGTAGCAAGAATGGCCCCAGTTAATTAGACCGTAAGTCATAACACAGTGAAACGTTCCATGGTAAGCAGAGATGGCCGCCTCCAAGTTCACTAGCGATTTATTGCTTTTGATAACTTGCTTGTTAATTGATCTACATGAAGTTTCCAGTTTAAATTGGGATCGATAATATGACCTATAATTTTACGCTCTGAGTGGCAGTGTGCTTGATATTGAAGACAAATGTCGGAGTTTTGCGTGTGTTTAAGCTCAGTTCGTTTTTCATGAACCACTCAGTAGCTTGATTGATGATCAATCCTATCATTTCATCGAATCTTGTCGAATTATTTTCGATTCTGGTTGCGAAGGTAGCATCGTCAGCAAACAAGGTTGTTGATGCGTTTATGTTTTTGGGTAGGTCATTTATATAAATAAAAAACAATAGCGGTCCTAAAACACTTCCTTGTGGGACACCTTCATGTATTGTCAGACTTGAACTGCTCTGATTATTGCAGTGAACTAGTATAGTGTGATTGACACAGTCAAACGCTTTACGGAGGTCAAAGAAAACTGCCAGAGAGGGAGTTGCGGCTACAAACTCAACAAATATTCTCACTGCTTCGGCTGTAGATTTTCCTTTCCTGAAACCGTACTGATGTTCTAAGAAAAAACGGTTCTCCTCAAGATAATCACGTATTCTAAGGTAAATCAACCTCTCAGCTAATTTTACCAAAATATGTAGGAGAGCTATTCCACGGTAATTTTTGTAAAGAAAGAGAATATTGTTATGTAAAATCGTCGATTCACTATTAGAGAGGTTGCTGAGGATGTCGGCATATCGGTTGCCTCATGTCATGCAATTTCTTCAGAAATTTTTGGAATGAAGCGTGTAGCGACAAAGTTCGTTCCAAAATTGCTGAATTTTTACCAATAAACCGTCGCAATAGCATCCCTCAGGAATTGTTCGCAGCTTGCGAGAAGCAATAAGTAAAAAACGTCCGGTATTGTGAAAAAACAATTAATGGCTTTTGCATCACGATAAAGCACCTAGGTTGGTTTGTCATTGCTTGTTCCTAATTTTTGGGTTTTTTATTATTGGTAACATTTACAAACAATTTGCTTGGTGCATTTCGGGTTGAGGTAAGTACATCTACTATACAATACTTTTTTGATATTCTTTTATCCTCTATACTTCCACACCACTTTCACAAAAATGTCCTAATGACAAATGCTACTCCCTTACACCAAAACTGCAACACTCTTATCGACGCGCGTTTTACATCAGGAGATGAACTAATTCCTAACTCTAACTTCCCCTATTTATCTTTGAATAGAAAGATAAATATACTTTATTGTCCAAGAATAAATTCTCAAATCCTCTCATATGTTAGAAGGGCATGAATACAATTGTGGAAGGGATATGTAATGACAAGTAATTAAATATTATTTTGCAGTTTTGCAGTGGTTGTTGATACATGATACCAAGGCGTTCAGAGATTAGAAATGAATATCGCAGATTTTGTTAAAGCTAATGCACATAAAATTCAATGGTGATCGTAGCATAACGTTTGTGCGTGATGCTTCGCAATAGAACTTCAGATTATGCCGACCTCCGCTTCTTAGTACTAAGAAATTGATTTCTGTTGATATTGTTGTTGAGTAATTTATGCAGGAATTTTATATCATGAATAACTCTCGTTTTTTCCAGAGATATGTCAAATCGTGACAACAAAATGTTATGATCTATACCTCTCGTGGGGTGATCTATACCTCTCAATCATTCGATATCAAAGATAAACGAGGCTCTCCAAGACGGTTGTTATAAAGTCAAGAATCGACATCCACCTCCGACAAGATTCGTCATCTGTCTTTCACTGTAAGGCATCTACTTAAAAACCAGAGCCCAAACACAAAGTATTTATGATTCAACACCAGACAGCGCTGTTTCGACCCGCCATAGGTCTCATCAGTGGTGCTAGGCTGAACCACTGAACCTGAGTAAGTAAGGTCGACGACTCTTCCCGTACAAATACGATATCTATGGGATCGATAGAGAAATCAATCTTCAAATATCAAAGATAAACGAGGCTTAGCCAAAATATTGAGTTGTTTCAAAAAAATACGATGCAAATGTTCATTCCATTACAGTAAACCGTATTAAATAAGGGTTTCATTTGGAGCATGTGTTATTTCTGATTTCACAAACTACTCCGGAAACGATTTGATCTTCACAAACTTTATTTCAAAAAATATCACGGCAGAAATTGCTATCAAAGTAGCTTTTTCGTAGTGCATAACTTGATGTTATTCACTACGTATTTTGTATTTGGAGCAATCCACAATTATTGTTTTGGATCGATATTCTGTAATTTTGATATGTTATGAAAGTTATATAATTTTTGTATTGGTGTCTCAGATAAGGTATTGATGATTCAGATAACATTTTTGTTATTTCAGGAACCTAAAGGACTGTTTGTCAAACTGCGTCAGTGTACTTGAGAATGGTTCAATAAATCAAAACCGGCCATAAAAAATAAAAATCTCAGTAGAAATTAGACAAAAGTTACAAATATTTCTCAGGTCACGTCTAATGGGAAGTTTAAATTATAATAGCATTATTAGACAGGTTTGAAAAAACAGCAGAATATTTCCACCTTCAACTAGATAAATTCACGCCAGAAAATTATTTGTGGAAAGCACAGACTAGATTAACGGTTAAATTTTTATTGAATAAGTTATTATAAATCGCTAGGTACGCGTTCTGATGTGATATTTGTCATCGAAATGAGACTGAAGTATACATGCAAAGCATTTGCTGCCTGCAGACGGTAATAGAGTGGTGATCTGTAATCTGAATGTTCTGGCGACTTTTAATATCCATTACATAAAGTTCTAGTACTGAATACAGTATCAGAGAAAAACTTCATCACCGAACTTAGGCGCCGAACTACAGTTCGTTTGACCAATAAAAAAAATTAACTGTCCTGAAACTGAGCCGGAAAAAATTTTCATTGGCCAGAAGTGTACTGTGCGACAGACAAGAGCTTTGTGAATGCCACTAAATAGATAATATAGGCATAATTGTTTATGTATGTGGTGAATCGATATAAAATTAATTAAGCTTCTGAAGTCGATTCAACTTCTGATTTCTTATTTATTCAATTTTCATACAATGCAAATAAACACGGAACTAGAACTTGTGAAGAAACCTTTAGTGCAAGCAACAACTTAATAACGAAAATACCCCTAACTTGGTCGGGAAAACGTATGAACATCGAAATTTGGCGTCTTCGAAATTCGTTTGTTGAAAATTGTTCCAAAATCGTTTATCGTCGATTGATTTGCTGCAGGTAAATTTATTTCACGTTTTTCTTCAACTCAATTTATTGTTTTTCAATGTACATTTACTATATTATATAAGGAACAATTAATAGGGTTGATTTTCAGAATTCACTTTACAGCAGTTTCATTTCGGAGTTGAACATGGTCTAGTATATTCATAAAACTCATTAGACTGTATAGCTATAGCGTATATACACGTCATTTAAAATTACAGTGCTCAAATGTATGAAAATGGAAATGGTAAATTTTATTATTGACTGACTTGGAATCCACGTCGAAACTACATTTAACATCAACCACATGGCTGATATTCTGATAGATTTTGAAGACTAATTCAATGAAATGTATCTGAAAATATTGTCAAGCAATGAACTCGTTTGAAACCAAGCCAACTCAATATAGAATTATTTACAGTTCTGGGTCATAAGAGGGGAAACTTGTATCGCCAACAGATAGTTTTTGTAGTTTTCAATTTTATAAATTCAATTATTTAATGTATACCATGATGCCACATAATGTAGTCTGCACAAAAAAGTTGTGGTTTAAGAGCATTTGTTATAGGTCTGTTCTTTTTGTCTTGTCATAAAAGTTGCCTCTGAAAAACTAAGAGACTTTACAATTGATGAAACAAGCACTTCCACCTCAGATAGCAGATTATTTCATTGAGTTTGCTATGTAAGTTTATGATTTATATAAACGCTGGAAATGTTACAGGTTCATTTTGCTCAATATATTCATGACATATTTTAACATTGAATATTTTTTTACAGGAATGTTTTGGGTATTAACTAATAATGAGCATGATCCTACCACTCATGAAATTTATTTTCGGCAATGTTTTATATTTTTCCATTGATTTTTTAAAATTTTACTCCAATTCCTTCTGTTCATTGCTATTTTCCATCAAAGGTTCCTCTTATCATATTAATAGAACCTGAATTTCTTTGTCTAAAGCTTCTTCAAATTTGCTGTTATATTTATGTATCAATCAATTGATTCGCAAAAAATGTAGGTTTTTCAGAAGCTTATGCGTTTAAAAAACTTTTTTGATACTTTTACAGAGCCATGAGTGATAAGGAAAACCAAAATTTTGAATCGAATAAGGCGAATATGTATGAAGTAACCCAGGAAGATATCAAATCTCTCATAAATCTTTTTGCTGAAAAATCTTACAATGCTGGAACAGAGAACCTCGAAGTGATATGAAGTTTGCTGTTTAATTTCCTGATCAAACTAAACTGTTTCATTTTTTTAGATGAATGCAATTTTACAGAGTTGTATTCAGTTTCTGGAATTGGATTATAGTGTCGCAGTCGTTCAGAATGATCTTGGTGAGTTGAGTTACAACTATCCTCGTCAGCTACCAATATTGGAATATGAGAAAAAGAATTATGCTGTCGGCCACAATTTATCTCCTCAAAAGACAGATGTTTCTACTAGAAAGGATAGTTTGTCTCCTCCACAGACAAACAACATTCAAAAAAAGATTGATGTTCAAAAAACCCGTGAAGTATTCAACAATGCTAAGTTTTCTAGGTACCATTTTATTTAAATCTCTTTTTTTTTATTTTCTTTCAAATGTATTTTTAGATGCCGCACACGCTTTCCTATTCCTGTAATTATGTATAAAAACAAATATATTTGTCGTTCCTCAACATTATCAAGAGGATTTGAAATTTATGGAAGGTCTGGCTTGGAACTTTTTGACAGTTATATTTTACGATTTCTTGAAAAGTCCTCAAAGAATGAAAATCAAGCATCTCATGGAACACTAACAGAATCTGTAGGGGAGTTGGAGGAAATAGCCGAAACGGCTGCAAATAATGAAAATAGCGAAACTGTTCCCCCTCAATTCTTTGATCAAGTTCGTAACAATGATATTGAATTACTGAAGTATTTCAATGTCGAAACTATTGTTGATCTTATGGTGGAAAATCAGAAGGTCAAATATGGAATGTAGTAAGTTACTCAGTATTTCATATTTGTATATCAATTCTGTACCATTCAATTGTCACTTAAAATTTCATTTTCGAATTTAACCAGTGAAAATTGGTTAAATACTACTCCATTATTTTTATGTGATGGAATTGGCCAATACTTGATCAAAATCCATAACATATTTTAGTTACTCTTTATTGGGAGATTTTCACTGAACAACTAAAAAAACTGCAAAATGTTTTTGTTTCACTATACAATAGCTTCGTACTGAAAATGTAAAAGATCTATTAGAATTTCGTTGATTATCCTGAGGGACTTCACCATGCTTTGAAACTTTTACATTATTTAGCTTACCTTGTCTAAAAACCTTATTGAAATAATATTAACCAAAGCATACAACTTTTTTATGAATGCTTTATGCACCAATATAAACTAACACCAAGTAGTATTTAGGTAATTGATTCTTTCTTACAGTATGTCTTCTTCTGAAAAAGTTGAAAAATGTTTATATATGGATTTCAAACTGATCTCTATGCCATACCCTGGTTGTGAATTTTTCAAAGATTTCCGTGACAGAGCATATGAAGCTGAAGGCCTCCATTTCGATTTTAATCACTCCCAATGTGATGCCTCTCTCAATATTCCTGAGGATCCGTCTTTGGCTGCTTTGAAGATAGATTGGGATAAATATAAGAGTTGGGATTTGATAACCCTGACACAGAATTATATAAAGTTCATTCTTCACACATTCGAGGTGAGTGAAAATGTGTTTTAACTGGACCTAGGCTGCTTTTTTCACCAATCAGCTGCCTTGTAAAAACAACTCTTAAGAAGTTTTGGTTGATTTCCGGGTTTGGCCGTGGTCGTCTTTGGTTATAATATCCAAACGTTACTGCAACTGCGGCAGTCATCTTCAGTGGCATGTTCGAAGTACTCTTCTTGACGTGTCTACTGAAACTGAAGCTCTCATTTCTGCCATGTCATTTATAGTGCTGATTTTCCACACAATTTCTGAAATGGCGGGTTCGCACGTACTTCCCGCGCGATTTATCTGACTTGCCTTCGTTTTGGCGATTTTCAATGCTGTCGCACTGCATTGAAAATCAATCAAGTACATTCTTCAAAAATTCTAGGTGAGTAAAAATATTTCTTGATTGTTTTCAGCTGCTTCTTTCACCAATCAGCTAACTTCTAAAATTACCCGCCAGAACTTTGTTAAAGATAGATCGTAAGCTCAGCTGTGGAAAATAATGTGTCTGAGTTAGTCACCCATCCAGAAACCTAAAGAAAAATGAATGCAAGAAATTAATTTTGTTCCATAGACCAAATACATGTTATGAGTCATATTTAATGTGCTCAAATTGCATATCAAAAAATGAGTAGTGTCAAAAATCATCCACCTTCATGGTTACTTACCTAAATACTTCTCACATATATTAAAATCCCAATTTTGACTATTGTACACATCTCTTTTCCTAATGAAACATTTCCAATGCACTTTTCATCAACCAGATCTCAACATTGTGATGATGATCTTATCATTGAACGTGCTTTGACAGTTTTTATAAGTGAGAAGAGTAGTCTTGTTAAATAAAAAGACAAATTTTGATATACTTTACAGGGTGTTTCATAATTGAATGCTGATCCTGAAGGGGGATGATCCTTGGATGATTTTGAGTAATATTTTTTACACACTTGTCAAATTTCAATATCCTGTATCTCAGAAATGAAGCGGTTGCGGACCTAGGTTAACATGATTTTTTTCCTTGAAATCATCCAAAGATTATCGTTCAGGATCAGCATTCAGTTAGGAGACACCCTAAATGTTTGCTGATTTATTATTTTCTTTCAGAACAATACTTCTAGCATTTTAGTTCACTGTATAAGCGGATGGGATCGTACACCTCTATTCATCTCCTTGCTTCGTTTGAGTCTTTGGGCAGATGGACTGATTCATAATAGCCTGGATGAATACCAAATACTTTATTTAACGATTGCTTATGATTGGATGTTGTTTGGACATCAACTCATCAATAGATTGAACAAAGGGGAAGAAATATTTTTCTTCTGTTTCTTCATGTTGAAGTATTTACCCAAAAACGATTTTGATAACTCCCCAGGAAGGTAGGAAATTTAATTAAACCAGATATTGTCTATAATTGACTGACGCCATTACCAAGTGGAAAAGGGGGGGTATACTTGACCTGATCTTACTTATATATTTTTTGCCCTATTTTTATCCGGCTCAAGATGGCACATTCTTTTTTGAAGTTGTTAAATATCTCTTTTATATTTTCTTGCCAGTTTTCATATTTCCAATTACTATTTGTAATCTTGCAAGAGGCAAGAATTTCCATCAAAAACGAATCACAAGGCAGATCTGTCAGGAAAAGAATTTTACACAAACCAAAAGCACACTGGGTTCGTTTATAAGGGGGGTAAGTTTAGAGCTGAAAATCATAGCAAAAACCTTTCAACCGTCCAAGCGTGGGGGTTGTCCCCAATTTTTTTTAAAGGATTGTGGTTAGAGTAAAACCTCATTGAAAAGAGCTTTCCATTCCCTGTCCATTGCTGCTTCACTTTCGAGAATCAGTCCACTTGGAGAGATGAAATGGAGCACTGAAATGCAAATTATAAGTTTTCCGACGAATGCAACAGTTTAATCGATTTTAAATAAAACCTTGTGAATGTTAAAGATTGATTATTCCTTCGGAGCTATTTGCAATTTTTAAGGTTCAGTGAGTATCGGATTTTTGTTGGCCAATTAATTCAGATTCTGTTTCCTGAATTGGGGTGAAGTGTTTTGTCTCTCTTGTGGTTCATTTTCGATGGGTCATCCTGTATACTGTAAGATTTTTTCACAAAATGAGTTTATACAAAAATGATTCACATCTAATTGAAATGAATTGACCATTTCATTCTACATTCATTGATCTAAATATACCAAGAATCAAAAATGAATAATTTCAAATAAAACGTTCTTTTGACAAGTTTTCATATTTTAAAAAATGACGTGTAGATAAAGTACATTAATTATGTTCATATTAGGCTTGCCTATCTGGAAATAAAGTTCTTCTAAATAACTCCAAATCAGATATATTCTGGGAATGAAAATATTGAGCAGTTTTTCAATACAAGCACAATTCAAAATTTATTTGCAGAAATCCTGTAAATAACCAGGATCCATCAGAGGCATCAGTTTTTGCTGAAACTAGCGGTACTTCTCCAGTTGCTAATTCAACTGGTCCAAGTTCTGATTGTTCAGAATCACTTACAGAAATTAGGGATACTGATGGCTTTTCCATGGTTGGACCAACTGGTTCACTGGAAGAGTTGTCCTCTGAACCTGAAGATCAACGGTATGGTTTCTTAGTACTTGTCCATATATAATGGTTCTAATGAAATATTTTTCCAATTTACTTTCAGTTTTGTGAAAAGTTGATTTTTGTAGTCAACAGTTAATTCTTATTCACCAACTGATGAGGTTTTTCTAAATATTTTTTCAATAACCTTAACTTGAATAATTACTTCTAAGAATATGCTGCGGCTCTCTACTCTTGTTCAAACTTATCAACAATATCACAATAAAATTTTCATTTGAATTGAGAGGGGTATATTTTTGGGAGAGATCAGTTTTTTCCTTTCGCTACTTCATCTTTATATAAAAAAATTGTGGGATACGAAGCAAAGGAAGGACGAAAGCAGTTAAGTTCAAAATAAACTCTTTACAAAGATATGTATATCATACATAAAAGTTACTTTCAGATACAAACTAGAAGAAAAAGCCTTCCTGAGACAACTACTTTCACATGAACATTGAATTACACAAAAGAAAAAATGATTTCGAAATAACTACATTCATATGAACATTGTATACGAAAATTAATTTTACCTATTCCTATTGTATAAACTTTATTTCATTTTTTTTCAGTGGAAGTCGTCTCAGAAAACTTCGCAATATATTTTATGTGTGTTACTTCAATTCCGGTGCTCAGAAGATCAAATACCCTCTAAATTCATCTTTCGCAACCTATCTCTCTAATATTTCTCAAAGCTTTGGATTTTTTTCTAAAACTGACAAAATGTAATTGTTCTGAAAGTATGTCATTGGTAAATGGTTTTGTAGTCATGAGTGATTATAATTAAGGTACATATTTAGAATTTTGATCACACCACAATTTAGCCTAAATATGTTAATGCAATTGAAAGTCCGTGATATAATCGTATATGCAATATAGATCTGGGAATATTCTCAACATTTTCCGAATGAAGGCTGTGCGAAACTTGAACTTCGTTGATTTGTCAGAATTCATTTGTAACTTCACCAAAAGATCATTTTTCGCACTCCTTCAGAAATTGAATTTGCTGAATATTCTAGTTTGGAATCTTCAAGACTGACTAACAAATTACGACTGATTTTATAATTGTTTGATTAAGCTCAAATAGAATTATGTATAATAATGAAATGTTGTTACGCTTTCACCTCGTTGTATGGGTCATATAACTTAATTGATATATTATATAGAAATAAAAAAGAAGATAATTCACTGCACAATTATTAAATACAAGTAACTGCTACATATTCTTAATTGCTTTGATCGGATACGAATGTATCTGTATTTTGTTCATAGTATTCAATTTTTCAAGTGATTTTAAATCTGAGAAACTGTGATAAATAACTCCTAAAGAGTCTGGCTTTGTGAAAGCCATTCTTGTGATATGTAAAAAGTCCTGATTTGAGAACCCTACTAACAAGTCAGCTATATGTTTCTTGATGTTAGTTGTTGATGAATATTTGCTAAAACTGACAAATATGAAACATTTAGCGAACCCCTATTTATACTAATATGCGAGCCTTGAATAATTTCATCCACACTTCTTGGATGCGTGGAATTACAACTGAATTATGTTTATTTTTAAACATTCCAATGTGATGGCTATCTGTTTTCTAATAATCATTCTTCAGCTTTTTATCAACTAGAACTCTGTATTCAAATAGAGGCAGAATAGGAAAATAATCGAAGTGTAAAATCTGTGTGACCAAAAGTTTCTATTCTATTCATTATTCGTACCTCTTATTCCAAGTATTGAGTGTTCTGTTTGTTCATTTATAGAATTCACCACTGCCAATGACTATGTTACGTAGTTTATTTTTTGAGTTTATGTGTCAATGTTTCCTGTTCTTATAGACTGTAGTTTAAATATCAAGATATTCTATTTTCATAATGATATTGAAATGTTCGTACTGACCTGTAAAATTAAATGTAATAATTTAGTAATAAATATATTTTTCAAATAAGTTGTATTTTAATAGGTAGAACTGGAACCTCTCAGCATTCATTTAACAAAATTACTTTACTGATACACCCGAACCGAGGAAACACTATTCTTAACACATGTATTAGCATTATCCTGAAGATCGGTAATAACCATCTGCCAACTTGGTTAATGAAACGTGAGCAAAAAATTCTCAAAGTTCTGGTGTACACAAAAAGTAATCTTGTAATTCAGTAAGGGATCGGATTGTGAATATTGTACAATACTTTTGAAGAGAAAAGACAGAATCATATCTCTGATGATTCATTATGGACTTTGTATCAGATGGTTCAAAAAATATTTGGTAGCCAACTTTATCCTCCTTGCTGTTTAATGATGGGAGTTTGATGAGAACGCACATTACATTTTCAATGGTTAAACTATTACCAAGTTATACCAGCTCATGGTAACAATAATAATATATTCTTTACAAATTCACTCTAGTGTTCACATATTTATAGCTTTTGCAGATATACATTTTTTTCTCAAGAAACAAATTTTGGGGGCTGCGTAAATGTCCAAGACTTCATGCATACTGTAGGCAAAATAAATTATATCTCAATTTTGAAAAACGCAGTTTCAATAAAATCGATGAATTGCAATGTCATAACTTTCTTTTATGACTAAAAGTTTGATGGTATTAGCACAGTATACTTTATACAGTAGTCCCACTTAGCGTCGGTCTTTTTGATGTTGGTGTCCAGGAGTTTCAGTTTTTACAATGCTGACGTATTTGACACTAATGACATTTCTCCCTA
>WOGR01000387.1:0-26446 GCA_015342045.1 Leptinotarsa lineolata | reverse complement strand
CCTAACATGCCTGCAAACAAAGGATCGCGACTAATCATTGTGCATTGCGGAGGAAGTAAAGGATGGGTTCCGAATTCTTTGAAATTATGTGGAAAAAAACTTGGGGACTGCAATGTTGACTATCATAAGAACATGGAAGCTAATATTTTCGAGGAATGTTTTGAAAATACATTGATTCCAAATTTGGATGCGAATAGTGTAATAGTTCTTAACAATGCTTTCTATCATTCGCGACAGCTCATTCAAGTACCGAATAAAAATTCTAGGAAAGATGAAATACAAAGATTTTTGATGGATAACAATTTGTATTTCAAAGATTACTATACCAAAAACCAACTACTTGAGAGTATTGCGGAAAAGTATGGACACACCATACTGAGACTTCCCCCCTATTTTTGTGTCTAATCCCATCGAGTTGATTTGGGGAAAATTTAAACAAAGCATCGGGCGTAAATATTATTTTCTAAAATTTGATAAGAAGGCAATAAAGCTAATTAAAGAAGAATTATCCAATATTAGCGAAGAAGACTGGCAGAAAAGGATTAAAAAAGTAATGAACTATACCACTGATGATGTTTACCGCAGTAGCAGACGAAACGTTTGGCACTACAAGTTACATTCAATCACGGTCTACCAGCCCGGATTTCATTCTGTCTAATCGTGACTCCGGCCGTAAAAAAATATGTTCTTATAAGTTATTGTTCCAAAGAACTCTCATTGGCACGACTTTCACAAACTTTTTTCCTCAAACTACACAATATAACATACCTGTATTGGTATCTTCTCTCAGTTTCTTCGGCAGCTTTTTCGCAACAATTTTCAGAGCTGGAGAAAACTTCTTTGGTGTGCGCACTAGGGCTATTCTCGCCCTTTTGCAGACAATACACTTCACCGTTACAGACCATCGTCGTCAGCAACAATATACCAACGAAACGGAAATTAATGGAATATCACAGGAAAAATTGAGTAGCGCTTTGAAATTCACTCGCATCACCATAACAATTTACATACAAAACATTTATTGGCTTTTATAGTGATCGTATTTTCATTTGCGGCTGTCATCGATTCGTTTCGAAAGATAATGCATTCGATAGGAAAACGCGTTTGTCTTTTGATATTATACATCGTTTTCGGTGTCACTTCAAATCGATAGAACTGGCGATAAGTTGTACAAATTCACGAACGCGATCCATTCGTTATGACGCTACCGTTTCTAGAGGAGCAATGAGTAATTTGTGACCTCCAGTCGAACGTAGATATACACAAACTGATAAAAAGTCTATCGAACAGATCCGTACGTCGGGTCACTTTAAATACCCGGCGAAATCGCCTATGACTATACGGGTTTTTTTCAAGTACTGCAATCGAGTTGAGGAAATACCCCAAAGCGCGTTAAGGGCTAATATCCAACAATTGATTAATTCGTCGCAATCGGATCAGACTTTGAGTAGCTGACTTAAAACGCACTAACCAAGTTGGAGAGACGCATTTTTGAATAACCGCTTGCTCACTTAGGTAACCCAAAAGATATTTGAATAGAAAATATAAAGTCGGGGATGTATGAAATAACCTGTAAATAAGTATATTGGTCAGATTAAATAGCTATCGCACTTCGTTTCAAAGAAGACGCTGCACATATCTGATAGTCGGAGAGCAGAAGGGTCTAGGGTCGTTCAAAATACTTTGAAAACACTAGCCAACAAATGAAAAAAAAAATTGCGACTAATATTATAATGGCTATACATGAGAGGTTGAAGCATCCTGACTGCGAATTCAATATT
This sequence comes from Leptinotarsa lineolata, assembly GCA_015342045.1. NCBI lineage: Eukaryota > Metazoa > Arthropoda > Insecta > Coleoptera > Chrysomelidae > Leptinotarsa > Leptinotarsa lineolata. Next base: position 24,665 of record WOGR01000387.1, on the reverse strand, counting down.
AAAAATTTTCCATCACGTATAGATTCTGAGTTATAGTTATTTTCATTTTATACAAAAAATTTCACATATTATAACAAGAAAAAACAATATATTTTGAGGATAACAGAATTTATTTACAATACACATGAAAAAAACATTCAAATAATGTCTTTTGTGCATAACCTTTTTGGAAATGTTGACTTTCGTTTAAATGTTTCATCGTTATCCCTTATAAGGAACCAACAATAAACCCCCATATTGCTGCATCCCATCTGCCTTGGTAACGTTGCTCCATTGTCAGTATGTCTTGGTGGAACCTATCCCCTTGTTCGTCACTGACAGCACCCAAATTTTCTGGGAAAAAATCAAATGGAAGTGCCAGAAATGGATTTCGAAAGACATGCGACATTCCATTCTGGAGTAGTTTTTAAGTAGTTCTTCTACAAGTGTTTCGTAATTTTCTATTTTCTTGTTCCTTAAAAACTCCAAAACAATTCTTTTGAAAGAACTCCATGCAACTCATTCAAGAACGTTACTTAATTTTTGATCCAACTGTTGATCACTTAGTATTTTTTTAATTTGTGGTCCAACAAATATACCTTCCTCGAGCTTTGCATCACTTAATTTTGGAAAAACGTGTTTGAGATATTTAAACGCATCACCTTCTTTGCCTATGCTTCCACAAAAATTTTCATTCACCCCAGTTTAATGTGTAATGGAGGTAACAAAACGTTTTTGAGATTAACAAAAGGTATATTTAGCTTGACCTCGAGGCCATTCTTCTACTGTTCCAATGGCAAAGAAAACAGCAAAACTTCGCAAATCCGCCCTGAAGACCTAGTAATAGACTTTTAGATCACCACATATTTGCCACTTATACGTATTATAGCTTATTCCATTTAGAATAAGTGACATACTTTCGTGTGTTTCCTTCATGGCAACTGCATGTGCAAGAGAAATAGAGGGTCTTTTGTTACCATTATGGAGCAGAACGGCTTTTAAACTTGTTTTAGTCGAATCTATGAATAAACGCCATTCGTCCGGGTTATGTGCAAATCCTAATTTTTCCATCACACCATTTGAATTTACACAAACACATATTTTATTCTGCATAGTAAAAAACGAGGATGGCTCATGTATACAATTCCTAAAGATTGTAACTATGGTGTTAGGGGCTAGTAAATTCTATTGTTGTAATCTAGACCTTAATAGTTAAGCATTCTCTTTGGACAAGTGGAGGTCCCGAACTTTGTCATTTAATTGATTAAATGGGGTTCTTCCTTCACTCTCGGCAAAATAAGGACCGTCTTTTTCTGGCACATCATCGGAACCTACCTGGTCATCATACATTTCCAAATCTTCATCCCAGTTTGCCGGGGGGTGTTGGAACTGGTAAAATTCCTCCATGGAGAATCGGCCTTATTGCAGAAGGAATATCCGGATATACAATTTTGTGTTCGTTCTTTCTTGAAAAACCAGACACGTTTGTCATGCAAAAGTAACAGTGGTTGTTTCTCGCCAAATCATTGGAACTGCAAAAGGCATAGAAGAGCGTTTGCCATCTAACCAGTTACTTAGATTTGCTGCACAGGTTTGACAACATACGTTAGGAGCCTAATCCCGATCTTGATCACCAACAACAAATTCAAAATACAAAATACAAAAATGGTGAGCTACTTTGGTCATTCGATTATTTGGCCGTTTCTGCGATTTAGGAGTAAACTGACCACATATATAGCAAAAACTGCGGGATTTACGCAGCCACGTTTTTGTACTTTGGACATTTTTTTAATGTTGAGTATGTCGAGGTCAAACATGTGATACTGCATCAACTTATTTTATTCACAAAGATAACACTCATCACTACTCGCGTTAAACCAATATTGATGGTCCGATGGTCAACCTGATACTTTTATAGGAGTTCCGTATTTCTGGTATTTTATAGAATTTTCGAGTATCGGAAGTTCTAGAAGCGACGTTACAATTCTCATATACAGCGGAAGCAGATTCGAATACTGGGCAGAGTCACTGTGTTGCCAAATTTTAAACAATTTCCTCAATTTAGAGGAAAAGCAAATTTGGAATGTGTTCATTAAATTTTTGTGATAACAATCATAACTTAAAAATCTTACGTGTTAGAAAATTTTTACTATAATTTTCGTATTTAGGGTCCAAAAATTTAAAAAGAACTACCTCTGGCATTATAGTCGTAAATTGGCTGAAAACTAGTGTTATCATTTTCCAACTCCTTATTTCGATGTGAAATCGCGTGTTTAAAAAGGTCTATTATTTCTTTAATAAGTGTTCCTGCGAAAACTATTTTTTGATTTTTTGGAAAAAAATTATGAGCAAAAAATAATTTTACGAAAACATTGGTATGAAACTTATAGAAGCAAACAGAGTTTTTATAATTATGCATTTTTATCAATTCAATCAAGCGATCTTTTGAAAAAACACATTTTAAAATCAAAATCAAGTTTCCTAGTTTTGAAACGTATACAATGTATATAGCAAAATTCATCACCCGAATACTATTCAAAGATATTCACCCATTCCGTCTACCGAAAACGGTGCCAATTTTCAGTTCGTGCGTAATACCTCAGAATAGTTACATTCAGTCAATTATAATTCTGGTCATTTTTCATAGTTTCTGATAGTGGTTGTTATTCAGAATTCAACCGTTCACATTATAAGTCGATAGCATTTACCGATATCAAGATACAAGGCTGCTGACGTCAAGAGATATGTGCCGATTTTGGGTACAGCGGCTGAAACGATGCATTTAATGAAGATACATTCAGTCTAGGAAAGTTTTATTAAGACAGACACAAGTAATTTACGATAGGTGGGCTTATCCGTAGTTATGGAATACTGCAATAAGAATAAGGACTCAGTTTTTGATGTAAAAAATCTATAGCTACACGTAAAATTAATTGCTAGCGGGGCCACGCATGCAGCGGCGACGGTTCGCCTTGCGCAAGCGACTTTGCGATCCTCTTCCCACTAGTTCGGCGTTACGCTATATCTCTCGCCACACTGAGCTCGGATACTTATAGTGTATATAGTTGTGTTTACAAGAGTGCACATAACCTATGTTTTACTCAATAAATAATTTATAAAAATAATTAAAAATGAAATATATCTGACAGTAATGTAGAAAGTAAAAGTTTTCTTCCCCCTTTTCCTCAATATATGTAATTACATTTATCTAATATAAAAATCATGTATTTGTGGTGGTCACACTCCTCAACAACAGCTTGACCGATTTTAATTAATTTTTTTGTATTTATTCGGAAGGTATGAGAACAAGTGGTAAAGTATATTTTATACTGCTAGGTGATTAGGGGTCCCTATCCAGAAAAAAGTATTTTTTTCATTTGTCATGAAATTGGCTACTCTATAGAAATAATTAATGGCAGATCAATGTTTGCCGGGTCAGCTAGTCTCATTATAACTTTGAAATGAATGTGGTGTCCTAACATTCAATGATCTCCTTTTTACGCATAGTTGTTTGAAGGTGGTTGACAATCTTTCATGATGAATTTCATTAGTTCGGACTCCCATTGTCTAATATGACTGAACATAACCGAAGATGATTGTAGATACTAACAATTGAAACGTCGTGAAGTGAAGCTTGAAATCTCTTAATTTTTATTTCTTTTTTTGTCTAATTGTTCAATTTAGAACCATTTACTTGTATTTCATTTCACTGTAATTTCATTTCAGGGTTTTTTTGCTTAATATAATTGTTATTTTCAGCTATTCATTTTTAATTTTCAAATGTAATGGTTCTTTCAGGGACTTCAAATCATTTTATATCATATTAAATAACCGAACTAATGAAATTTACGCATAGTTGTTACAAACTATGCCAAAAATTCAGTTAATAATATGAAATCCTACTGCTACAGAAATAGCCTTGTTTTAAATAACTCTAAAACGAATAGCATGGTATTCACTTCAAAAATTATCGATTATAGTGTTCTAGTAAGATACGACCATACTTCAATAGAACAAAAAGAAGTCATTAAAATTCTTGGGGTACAAATCGACTCACACCTCACTTGGGGTCATCACGTAGACTATATAACTAACAAGCTATCTAGACACTGATATTTTCTATGGAATCTTAGAAAAACTGTTCCTCTGAATATCCTACTCAATTACTGCTATGCATATGTTCATTCCACCCTCAACTATTGCATCATTTGTTATGGAAATTTAACCAGAATCAATGAAGTATTAGTTCTCCAAAAAAAAATCCTGAGAGTTATGACTTTCAAGGGTCCCAGAGACTCATGTAGGGATTTATTCTCAAATCACAAAGTTCTAACAGTCATCTCATTATATATACTCAACTGTGTATCTTATGTGAAGTCACATGATGAAAACTTCACAAGCAGAGAAGACTTGAGTCGAGCTACTGGATATAATCTTCGCGAAAATCAGATGATCTCGATTCCACTTCATCACTCATCTATTGTTTCCTCACATTATGTCAATAAAATTATATAATAATCTTCCTATCGATATTAGAAACCTCAGAAGTCTGAATTCATTCAAAATTGAGGCAAAATTATTTTTACTCAAAAATCCATTTTATTCTACTAAAGAGTACTACAACCTATACTAATCGATCCATATCATACTTTTATTATATCCCATGTAGTTTTAATATTTATTTTAATATTATTTTAACATAAGAACTTTTGTAATGCGTATTTTTATGACGTATCTGACGCATTTCTATGTTTATTTGTATAAACCTGGAGAAATAAAGAAATACTACTACTACTAAACAATTTTTGGTGCATTTTGGGTTGAGTACACCTACTACACTATACTTTTTTAGGATGTTCTATCCTCCATACTTCCACAACATCGGCAGATGAATAAAAAAAATATTGAGCGTTGATACCGCTTAAACAGAAATATCTAAAACTAATAGTTCTAATTCCTATCCGGCTACACATTTCATATGTCTGGTGACATTTTGCCACATTTCACTGAAACGCTTCATGTAAACTGATTTTTGAATCATCAGATTTACTTACATATATTTTTTGGCGAAATATTTTGCGAATTTCGTGCCGATTTCAGTTTTGGAAATGAAACAGGTGAAATTGACTCTATTTTGCATGCATAATTAAATAATGCATAATTACTGTATAATGTAACATCAAACAACTTTCCCCAAGAGTGAGAATATTCTGAATATCATTTTATAAATTCATCAACAAATTCCACCACCTGCAAAATTCCTTTAGGCATCCTCAACACCTTCCACATCCCGAGACGTTCAGGCATTCACTCACACGTGTAGCGACGGTAATATCACCGAAACAATAAAAAACCGCTCGGAAAGGAAAAAATGAAGCAAAACCAAAAAAAGATGGGCGATAATCATGTCATACGTCTTATACAAGGTGGTCCGTATGTCAAACCATAAACGCTATCAAGTTACGCGAATCGCTCGTCATTATTCAAGATTCTTTGCCGAGAATGAGATATTTCATCTTGTTCGAGTCTGAGATTCAGTCACAAGAAATTGGGCAAGGAATGCATTTGTCTTCATTCAATTCGAATGTACGAGGGCCAAATATATATACAAAAGGTGAAACCTTTTTCCAGGGAACCCAAATGAAGAATTCGCAATAATAAAGTATTTCTGATTTTCCTCTGAGAAGTCAGAGGAGAAAATTTCTAAAAATATTTTAAATGAAATGTTCCAGGTCATAGATTATTTTTGTTACAGAAATAATATACAGAGAGAAAAAATCAGTATGCTTAAATATGGATTTAGATATACAGTAGGTTTTGTTAGCAAGCGATATCTCAGTTTTTAGGAAAATGAAATGCGGCTATAAAATATGTCAAAATGTCTCTTTGGAAACTATGGAACCTTGAAACCACCCCTATAATATTTTATCGAATAACTTAGAGAAAAATTACCTTTTTGAATGCTGTTGTTATTGTGATATCCCAATTGGAACTTTCTATAGAAATAGTACTTCAACAACACGATGAACATTCTCCTGATCACAAACCACCAGCATAAGTGTTTTTTTGTAAAGAGAATAAATAATGATAATGCTGAAATAAATAAACTTGTTTCGCTTCAATTTTTAGCAAGTTGAACTTTTAGAAAATATTCCTCTGATAAAGTTAACAACGATGGTATGCCAAAGATGGCAAATTCCTGCAATTTTCGTAGTGATGTATGAGTGAATTGCAAATATGAGCTACTTTCGGTGGCCAGCTCGTTCAGCTTATATGACCTCATCGGATTTTTTTGAATCGGGTTATCTGAAAGATACTTAAGGCTATACGATTGGTATATACATACCTTAATATCAAACCAGATAGTATTACGTTGGCCTTTATGAAGGAACTTGTGAGACAAGAAGAAGCGTATTTGTAGTCACTATACTCAAAGGAGTCAAGGATATTTTCAAAAGATGGTTCACAAGTACGATAAACCTCTGGGGCAAATCTACAGGGGAGTATCAAAATCTATGATGAGGAAAACATTAGGTGATAGATTCATAACAAACTCAAAGGATACTGGGAAAATACAACCTGGAACAGACACAGGAAAATCTTGAAAAGAAACCGTCTCAAAATAATTGCTTCATAATAGAGACCTAATAAGAAATCCACTTCAATGAGTCATTGCGTTTATTGGAAGTCATCAGAAGTTTAAAAAAATGCATTTGGAAAAATAGATTCACTTGATGGAAGACATTTCTTCAGAAGATAGACCTAACCAACCAAAGTTCATGAAGTTAACTGAACAAATGGATGAAAGAAATAAGACGGAAAAAAACATTACAATACCGTCCCAAAAAATAACATTGAAAATTTTCATATACAAAGGGTGTTTTATAATTGCCGTGAAAAATGTAAGGCGTGTTCAGGAAATAATGTCAGGAAAAAAATCGTATTAACATTAGTTCAGAAATGCGTTGTTCCAAAATACAGGAAGTTACAATTTTTGAAAAACTCTTTTTGTATTATTATTGTAGATATCCGTTGTCACAACAATACATGTAACATGTGACAAATCGTACACATTGCAAACAAATAAAATTCATACTTGTCAAAGCATAGCACACCAGTTGCTTTCATCAGCTTTTGGTTTTGTTTTTTTTTTTTGGAAAACAAAATTTTGGTTAATGATGTTGGCTAAACTATGCCATTAGCCGCCACTGGACACAATTATTTGTATCTGATTAGGACTACTTATCACGGAAAATAAAACATTGCAAAGTTTCATCAAAATCGGATAAGGGATATTTACAATTTAACAATGAAGGAATTTTTTAAAAAAGTTCACATCCGTTCATTTTGGAAACAAGTGCATTTCGAACCCATTTTTATATGAAATTTTATTTCATAAAATTAGCTCTTGAACCCAACCTTACATTTTTTCACGGAGATTAGGAAACACCCGGTATGGCCGATCAATTTCAGTATTTTCGACATGAACACTTTTTGAAAACGTATTTTTTTAACATTATATAAACATATTAAACAGACAACCCGACCATAATTCCCATATAGGTCAATGGTCCCCTCCTACTTAAGACAATAGGATTTCTCACCGAATATTCTACGTATTGAAGACGTCGGTTATTTCCGATTCCCGTGTGAGAGAGATTCCGTCAGTCATCCCCTAGTTTCCCAAGGTTCCGGTCTCGCCTTTCTGTGACCCAGCATCCCTCGTGCCCTTCGCCCCCTCGCACACCATTCAGTCGTACCTGCTCTAGTTTTTCAATCAACCTGCTTGTTTACCGTATCTTTCACGGCTTGGGAACACTTTTCTGTAATTAAACTGGGTGAGAAGTACCCTATAGAAAACCTATGCCAACTAGTACATGTCCTCGCACATTCGCGTCCCTTTGGTTAAAGAGATATTTTCTGCAACCGCAAATCAAATATTTTGAAATGTGTACTAAAAATTCCTTATATTTTGTAGTATATTACTTATTATTGATATCATTATAATATTTGTTTTTTATATTTATTCATTTCACGGAAGCTTATTGTAAATCCTTATATCATCGGAGATGGGCCAAATCATTTCGAGGTGTTTTTAGATGGTGGTTAAATCTCGTTGAATAACTGTGATAATTACTATGAGTGCTAATGCTTTTTTATTTTCGAATGTGTAACAAAATAGTTCTAGAATATACATGTCATACGGGCGCACTACCACCACGCCAATTCCACTAATGATCTACATGATTCTCTCTGGCTTTTATTTAATAATGTTCTAAGGCTTTTTTTTGCAGTACAAATAATTTCTGAGCTCCTGATGCTAAACTCCATAGTAAGATTCCATATATGAGTCGTGTCTGAATTTCATCGTAATACAAAATTTTTAGTACGGACAAGTTGAGAACTCTTCCTAGGTATTTCAGTTGGTATATTTCTCTGTTTAGCTTGGACATTATTTCCTGATATGAAATTCACAATCTAACGGAGATTTTGCTACCACGATGACAGACCATCTGCGTAAAGGGTTAGCTTGTATTCATCTAAGTATTTAACAATATCTGCTATACATAAGAACAATATAGGGGCAAGGACACTTCCCTGCGGTACCCCTATATTAATTATAAGTAATGAACAATAGTGTCAAAAAGCCTTTTGAATATCAGTGTAAATAACTCCTACTTGACTTTGAGAGTCAAGGGCCTCCGATATTACCTGAGTAATGCAGGTTAAATTGGTAACAGGTGAAATTGTGTTCCTCACTGAGTAATAGATTACATCATATAAAATAATTTCGAATAATTTACCAAAATTACACAGAATGGCAATGAGTCTGTAGATATAATTGCTGAGTTACCTGACTTCAAAACTGGACAAATTTTGGTTGTTTTCAACAATGTTGGATATACTTTAGATTTAATATTAATGTTGAAAATGTGACAAAGTGAATTAGCAAGAATATTTATGCAGTCTTTTATTATGAAACAGGGTATATTATCGACACACGATGTCATTTTATTCTTGAGTTTTTCAAAGGCCTTGATAATATCAAACTCAGTGATTTGCATCAGAGCTATGTAAGAGTTATTATGTGTGTTAGTTGATGAATAATGGAATTATATAAACAATATAAACGTCTAAGAAAATTTGTGATATCACATTCACTATATCTTGGGAATTGTCAAATGTTGAATAAACCATTGTATCATTCTCGGGGTTGAAAACATTTCAAGCTACAGAAAAACAATCATAACCATTGGAAAAGCTCGTTTCAGAGATTAGTGCAAATCTAGGTGAGTAATAATGCCTTTACTAAAACTTTATTTGTTCAATGTTCCTACTGGAATGATGAGGAAATCGAACTCATTCTTAAACAATCAGTTATTCAAACATATACAAACCAAAATAATGTGAACAAATTATTTTTACTTGGGTGAATGACAACAAAGTCTAGACTGTAGACTGTATGCTTTATCATAACATATACATGGGATATAAAAACCTTGATTGGTTCATTTTTGATAAACTCTGGAAATAATTTTTGAGGCATCTACTCTGTGGATGAATATTTGTCATGCCCTTAAAAATATTTCTCAAATTATTTTATTATAACTCATCTTAATCTACTCTTAATGGTATGTAATATCGTTTAAGTCGTCTTCTGATGATGTAAACTGGTTAGTGTTTTCATTGGATTTCATTTCATTATAATTTTACTGCATGGTCAGTTAATTATGAAGACTTGCTATAACCATTTTGTATGTGACGTAGTGAGATAAATTCTGCTCCACACTACCTACTCTACTTTGAATTCTACTCTACACTGCCTTCGAAAATAATTGAAATATGAGTGCTACCTTCTTTGTCCCAATTTCATTATACTATGAAGTAGTGATGTTATTCGAATCTAAATATTTTCTCACAAAACATTGCATCATTCATTACCATCAAGATATTTCTCACCATTCGAAAATCCATTCACACAAACTTTGTCATAAACTGCTTCCTCTTTTGTACGCCTCTCTACAGGTTGAACATTATTTAATCAAGGCATTCATTCATTTCTATTAACATGTTCGGAAACTTGAAGTCTGTCATTCCGTACAACTAATACGAAAGAAAGTAAAAAGGGTGTGTAGCCTAGAATATGTAACTATTCCCATGGCCCCAGTATTTACGAATCTGGTCCAATACTGGTCGAACTATTGTACGTGTAAGAACTGCCACAGGTAGAAAACACTGTTATTGTGTTCATTGAGAGCATTTAATAAGGTAAAGGTAGAATAATGAAAGAATAAGGTGAGATTTTGTTGCCAGCACTTACATGGAATTCCCATCGAAAAGTCATTCATCACAATGGTTCTTGCTTAAAGTCATGATCTTTTGTGGTTTTACGGTTTCTTTGATGAATAATCATTCAGCAAGGTTGTAGAATTAATACGTCGTTACAGTTCCATTTTGGGTTAAATCAAACCGGAAAATTAAAATAATCTGCAAAATGTCAGCACAGTACACAAAGCATTTACGATTTCATAAAAAAACTGTATCGTGCCTATGTCAGGTAAACAATATGTCTTAATTGAAAAATAAACCAATGGAATCATCACAGTATTGGAAAAAATCTAGTGATCGACATGTTTGAGGCTCATAGATCATCATCAGTATGTCTGCCAATGACAGTAATTATAGTCGAGTTCTTATTTTTCTGATCGATTCGGCCGTTACTTGATGATGATCCATAGTTATTTTGTAAACTACACCTTATACACCTCATTCGCTACGAAAAAGCTACTGTGCTAGCGAAACATGTCGTGATATTTTTCAAAAATAAAGTTTGTAGAGATCAAAGGTATATTTTATGAAAATAGTTGAGTTCGTCAGTTCACTGAAATTTGTAGTATCCACGTTTCATCTGTAGGATGAATGACACGCTTTTTTACAATAAAATTAATTTTTTTGTGAGTGAATTTATTCGGATTTCAGACTTGTTGAAAGTTATTAGTTACATCAAGCCCATCTGTTTCGAAATAAAATATATACTCGTGCACAGACAGTGTGGTTATCTCACTTGCTCTCACACAGAGAATGTGTGAGAAAATCATTTAATCCTGGCGATCCTGATCAGTATAATGAGATAAACTTATGAAATAATTGTATTGTCACCGATTCTTGATAAGTGTACAAAGTTAAAAAATACTTCTGTCTGTTTAAAGTTAGTTAAAATCGAGTCCAAAGGAGCCTTTTATAAACAAACAAACAAACAAACAAACATACAAGTGAAGCTAATATAAGCGTGTTAAAAATCAATCAAAAGGAATTCAGATTTTTGAAACATATGGACTGAGGATCAACTCCCAAAAAGTATTGTACTTCATACTGAAATAGAGAAAAAAACTATTAAAACACCAATTTGAACTTTTTCAGAAAAAAATTTGTTGTTTCCTTTGATATACTCGTAAACTTCACAATGAGTATGAAGAAACTAAATAATATTGAAACTAATTCCTACGATACACAAGCAATAAGCATATATCTAGGGATGATATTTCTAATATATTATCATCCCTTAATCATTCGAAATGGTACTGCTTATTTAACGTATTTTGTAGGAAATTAAAAAAATATGGCTTCAATATACAACTTATTTAAAGTTCATTATTTCATTCACTTCATATCTTACAAGTGAATACATACGTGAATGAATATTATTGTTATTATTATCCTAGTAGGCGCTGGCCAGGCCCTATCCCCTGAAGCTCCGATACATCTGGGAGGGCGCTAGCATTATCAACCAATGACTACTCCTCACACCGTGGGATAAGTGATCATTGGGTCCGAGAATCAGCCGCTGAACACTATATCCAACTAGCATTTGTATATTTTATAATAGTTGCAAAAACGTTTCGGAGAAACAAATTATAAAACTATATTTTTTCCAGAAATGTTTTCAGTTTGTTTATAAAACAGGCACCGTTTTATAAAACATTATAGTCTTCATAAATATTTTGTATGGCCTTCTACAAACACTACAAAACAGTTATATAAACATTTCGGCAGTTACCTTAAAATTTTTCTAACACTCTTAAAAAGTAGTTTTGTAAAGGTAAAATAATTGAAATACAATTTTATAAGAGTTTTTAGAAGTTCCATGTAAGCGTTATAAAATATAATTCAGCCTAAAACGATAACAATAAAATAAGAATGTTTTCTTGAATGCGGAAGAAGTAATTTTGTATTGAACACTAGGAAAATATAATAGATGTCACCAACTGAAAACTAACTAATAGAAAGGTTGAAACCATTTTAATAATTTCACTTTTGTACTCATAAACCGTCAAAGACATTGTTTGTGCTTTAAATATTGATACTTAACTGCGAATGAAATTTTATTGAAAAATATATAGCCTATTATTAGAAAAATTTAAGTGCGCCACTTTTTTATTAATATTTTTGAAAAAAACTATCAATTACAAAAGTTCACTCTATCGACTTATCATTGTCCAGTCGTAAACTCAACTCAGTTTGTTTTAAATGATATAATCTTATAATATCTATGTACTTTTCAGCTGTAAATATCATTATATGTGCGGTATTTCATATTTTCAACTCGTCTAATATCAGTATTCCGAATTTTAACGTATTTTAGGTACTATGGAACCTTTGTAAAACTATCAGAAAATATTTAGTTCTGTTAGGATGTTTTGGCTAAGAAGCTTCTTCCATCGATTATAAAGGCTGAATTTAAGAAGTTTCGATTTAGTGATTTGAGGGTATACATTCATGGTGTTCCACTTGAATCGATGGATTTCAATCATTAATAACCTTTTCCTGTTTTTAGCAAGAACACAATTGAAGCACTAGGATACGTGCGTGTCGTGCGTGTTTGTTTAAAACAAACCACTTTTCTTTCTTTTTCCAATGACCAATATAACGCAGAATTATCATTTATATAGTTATTGGGACGCTAGTCAAATAAAACTGACATATTATACGACCTCTAAAATCAATGTCGGCTGGTTCTTCGTAAATGCTGCATTTTATTCTTGGCGACAGCAAATATATATTCGCGGAATCAATTTGATCGTAACAGTTATTTCATCATTTTGGAATTTTATTAAATGTATCGTTCTATAAAATAGTTGAAAAATTATCATTAAAGTGACAATATGGTAATAAAAACAAAACTGTGTTTGAAAGCATTCCAATAAAATAATTTCATTAAAGCTACAGGAGGCAGTTATAAAATAAGCTTCAAATAGTTTTATAGAGATAAATCAAGATAATACAAACAGCTACTACTTTCAAAAATATTGATATTACCTACTGGATAATTCAATAGAATCTGGTAGGTTGTTATAGGTTACAAATCTTGCATCGAAAATACCTTTTTTCGTGCACATCAGGTTAGTTTGGCGAAAGTTTATGTGGTTTTTTTGGCGTGTATTATATGAATGTATTTCATTGAGGAACTGTAGGTTGGTCGACAAATATTCTGGTAGCATATTGTTTATGAGTTTGTATATAAAAATCATTGTACGAAACATAATTAATTTTTGGAAGACATGATATAGTAATAAGCTGAGAAGAGACAAAAAATCAAAATTTGGGAAAAAAAATCAACAGCATCAGTGCATATAGTACAAAATTCTCTATCGATTAGTATATACCACGATACAGTAGAATGAATATTTATTAGGATATGGGGCTACAAAAACACAAGACAGTGAAACGGACGCGTTTCACTGTCACTAGACGCGTTTCGAATATAATACTTTGCAATGATTTTTTTGATATGTGCTCATTAATGGTGCACTGAAATAGTAACTTTCTCCGCCAAATTCGAGAAATAAACAATTATAAAAATCAAGAGAGTAGCTCAACTACAAAAAACATCGACTTCAAAGCAATAGGAAATAATGGTTGCCAAAGTAAAAATAGACCTGTGGTATTTGTAGAAGCTTCAGATGGCAAATTTATCTGAAATAAGTAAAGATGCTGTGGTCAGGTGGAAAAACCCACGGTCCATCAAGCCCACATATTCTCACTCAAATTCGATTAAATCACGACACCCACCGTGGAATTTACGTAGGAATCGATTTTTATGTTGTACGGCCTCATGATCCCGCAGCTAAATTCAATTAAAGTGACACATTTTTCAACTTGTGGAACGAACAGGTGTTAGATCGATTTGGAAATGAACGCGACGAAATTCGGAGAATAGTTCATTAATAACGGTTCCCAACATTTCAAAATGAGAAGTCATTACGCCTTTGAAGAAGTAGTGGATAATCAGTTATTTTCAAATGTTAGTGGTGACACTTATAACGAATAAGTCCTGCATTCTTCTAATATCTTTTGTCTAAACATTCTACGTTGAAGGCCGGAAATGTGTTGTTTTCAAATTCGCAATATCCACGTCGATTGACATGGATGTTCAATACGCTATTACTCAAAGCTAAGCTAGGAATTTTATTTCAAAAGCCGTAAAAGAATAACTAAATAATGAAATCAAAGATAATTTGGATTTCAAACTTCAAAATTTCAACATATCTACATCAACTGTGTCTGTACTCCTTGTTTACGAGTTTACGGTCTACGGTCATAGCACAGAACAAGAGAACTTCACGGTATAGTTCACTTTAATGACAGATGACTGTGACTACAGATCACTTGAATAGGACTAGTCGTGACGGATTTGGAGAATGCGGGAAGTGAGCATTCGAGAAGAAACTATATAATTCTGTCAGAGAGAAATGCATTTTTGCTCTGTTCTCAATTTAGACTATTTCACACTTAGATTTGAAGCTCAAAATACTCGTCTAATATTTTTTTTCGTATACTGATATATTTACTCACTAATATGTTAACGAACCCTGTACATGTGCCAGACGTGAAGAAAGCTCAAAAATTGTCCGGTACGATCGACGTAGGATTCAAGTTGATGATTCCTAGAACGGCCGCTCCCGGCTCCGTGGCGCTGACCTCTTTTTATGTGACGAAAAAATCACTTCCTACGATGGCTCAAATGCGCTGTCTATTGTTATGATATTGTTTGTATACAACATATTTATTTGCTTTATGAACCAGAGGTCTTTCTTTGATAAGCCCACGTGCGAAACGCGGATGTATATTACAGATTTGTGTTGATTTATGGTGGATTTCGAACAAGTTGATGGTGATGGTGCAAGACATGAGGTTTTCAAAGAGTTTTGAGATAATTACACCCGAGCAAATATTCAAATATTCGATACAGAACACCCAATTTGGCGATGGATATTGAATGTATTTTGAACATTATAAATAATGTATTTATTCGGAATATACGAGAGAAAGCAAACACTGCAAAGATATCTGCAAGCAGGTAACTAAAAGAAATACAGAAATGAACTGAAGTAAAACAATCAGAAAAATATTGATTTTACAATGAGTAACTCACAAAATGAATAAAAATCTATGAGGCGAGCAATTAATATGATTCAGAAAATGAACAGTAAACAAATATATTGTGATTTTGAAAATGAAAATAAGGTATCGAGTCTGGTTGTGACCAATAATTTCAACATTTCACACAAGCAATACTTGTGGAGTAAGACCCTGTATTTTTTACTTTTCCTATTTATGCAATCATTAAAAAGAGTAGAGAATTTCAGACTGTTGACACTCTAGTTACTTTATACAGTGACAGTTTAAATTCGTATTTCATTTGTATGCTTGAAATGGAATAAAAAGTGTTGAAAAGAAGACTAAAAAAATTAATAATTCGAAATGAAATCTCGATATATTCATCTCTCCCAACTACCTACTCTGTAGGTTCTGGTAAATGCCTGCCGGAAAACAACTACTTTCCCGGCTGATACCACGCTGGATATTGAATTATATCCGGCAGCAGAACCATCCTGGATGTTGTTGGATGAACGAGAAACATCTGTGAGACTAATCTCTGTAGACGACATATCTCCTTATGGAGACGTTATCTATGGGATAGATAGCTCTGAACTTTCAAAAGTGTTATTAACATTAACGAATCATGGAACGTTACGGTCGATATGTGATTTCCAAACATTTGATTTGTATCATTTGAAACGTTGATAATGGCAATACCTTGTGTGGTCCCAAGATGTTTTACATCACTTCTCTACAGCAAGGTGTTATCGAATATAGTATCTGAGGTTCTTTAGTGGTGGTGAGGTGAAGAACGAAAGCACTACTAAACTTTTCAAAGGATAAGACTCAGAAAGTAAAGATGATGACGTCTCCCCTTATAAAGACACCATCTATGGGACTGACAGAATACTTAATCATGATTATCAAAGATAAACGAGGATTCTCAAGGAGGTCGTTTACAAAGTCAACAATATTGAAGGTGTGAGTTAAATATCACCAGAACTTTCTGTATTTACTACTAGATTGAAATTTTCAGTGCCATTTCAAACCACAGAGAGACTACGACTACGAGACTAGTGTGCTATCGTCAGCAAAGCAATATAGGACGGCTATAACACTCATAGCTATACCAGAAATGATCTCCTTATCCTCATGACAACTAACCAGTGTAAGAGAAAGTCTGGGGTAACGCAAACATCTTGTAACGAGGACATCAGAGGCAATGAAAAAGAAGTTTGTTTGGACCGGAACCAGAAAACCAAATTAAAACAGAGTTCAAGTTATAAGGTTGAATACCCTCTTCTTAAAAGAAAACTGAACATATTCGGGGATTGGGTAACAGCCCCAAACCGGCTTCAGAGCTACTAATAGGACACTGCCTGCTGAGGTACTGAGGTACTCATACATCAGTTGGATGGACAGTTTTGAATTAAAATCTCTAGTCTGGCATACCAAGTGCTATTTTGCATATAGAGCACTTCGACGTCAATGGATTGCTCAATTCACTTCAACTTGGAATCTTGTATTTCCACTGCTGTTGCCTAGCGAGATTCAAAGAGTTCCTGTAGTTGAATTGAGGAATTCTTACATAGAAACAACTAATAGACCGGTAACTTTTTAATTTGTCAATTAATTTAAATTAAATTTTTTCTTTGGTATATTGAGCAGGTTTTATGTTCGGTTTATCAATCTATCTATCCCTATGTTGATCAATGAGAATGGGTCAAACGGTTGGTTGGTAGGGACCATTTAAATAACGACTGCTAATGTAGAAGACGGACGACAGCTGGTTAACAGAAAAACCCATTCAACCCATATATTGTATGGGTGTAGTTATATCATCGAGGCACACCGATAAATCACTTTACGAAAACATCGAATACCGCAATAACCATATAGCGAAAGTTCACATTCCTGCAACTCTCACTGACACTTTTAAACGATAAACAATCGATAGAACGGAACAGTAAATCCGGGTTTTTTTCAAAAAACGAACAGATTAAAGAAATTTGTTGCTTGTTAATGTTATCTGGATGTCGATAGAGATCGGCCATTTGTATTGGGTGTCGCTGTTACGCTTTAACGTAACCAACTTAAGATAATGTGAGGGTAGTAGGAGGTGAGAGATTGTGATTTGATTCGAGAACTCTTTGACCATTTTGGAACTGATGTGTATCAAGTGAAAATGTTCGATGTTTAGGAATGATAAGGTCACACTGGTGTTTTGAAAGTTAATATATTGGGAAGATTCGTGAACCCAGCTGAATGAGTGCAATTCAGCTGAGTTATAATCTTACAAAATATGTTCAATGACAATAGGAGTCTAGGTGAAATCTATAGTTAGCGTTTCAAAAACGTCGTATTTCATTTGTAGCCGTGTATAGTTGAAGATCGACCTGGCGTACGTCTATACGATTTATGTTAGTCTATTATTATTTTTTGTTAAAGAGCTGTTTTCTCGATTGAAGCATGGCAAACTAACCCTTTTGAGAAAAGGAAATAAACCCCTCGATGATGCTTCTTCATACAGACCAATGGAGCTTCTAGATGTGGAAGGAAAACTATTCGAGCAACTTAACTCCTAAGGCTAAAAGTGGAACTGCAAAAAATCTTTCTGGTAGACAATATGGTTTCGAGGAAGGTCGGCAAAAGGTGGACGCAATAAACTATTCATTGGATATCACTAGGAGAGCGGACACGGAATACAGTAGTGCCAACAAAAGACTGTGCGTAATCATAACCGTGCATATTTAAAATGCCTTCAATAACACCAGCTGATAGTTGATCCTAAAAGAACTCAGAGGAAGAGGCGTGGAAAAAAACCTCATAAGCTTAATCGCATCCTATCCTTTTAATAGATACTAAATTCTGGGGGCGGAAAGTGACATCCAATACAGGAAAATAAATAGTGGTGTCCCACAGGAGTCTGTCCTTGGGACAACCCTCTGGAATATACTATATGATGGTTTGCTCCGACTGAAAGTCCTTATGGGAGTCGCCTCAATAGGATTTGCTGATGACATTGTTATAATAGTTTAAGCAAAATACGTATCAAACTGGCTGAAGTGGGTTAACCTTGAGTTGCTTTGGATGAATCAGAGACCGCTTTCCTCACAAAGAAGAAAAAGATGTCCCCCTCCTTGTCAAGGTACAGGGAAAAACGGTATACCCAGAACGAGTAATAAAGTACTTGGTAGTCTGGCTAGATACCAAATTGACATTTTCCGTTCATGTAGATTTTTGAAGAAATCAAAGAACAGGAAAGATATGAAAAGTACATGGCAAGAAAAAATTTAATGAAAAAGTGACAAGCTAAATGGTAGAAATGAAGAAATGGTAGATTCACCTATAGCCTGATATCGGACGTCAGAAAATGGCTTGAGAGAGCATATGAGGAAGTGGACTACTTCCTAAGCAAGCTCTCTCCGGGCAGTGAAGTTTCAGGAAGTATTTATACGACGCATTAGGGTGGAAAATCTGCGGTATGTCCATATTCTGCTGACCTAGATGATGCGGCCCATTCATTGTCCGCATGCTCCAGATGAACCGAAATTCGTCAAGAATCGGGGATGCTATTCAATTCAAATACTCGTAGCATGACGTCAAACGAAGTTAAGTGAAGATGTGTTTATGAAATGATCAGATACACCATTGAAACAAAAGAGAGATTATGAGACGGTTATATTTGACAGCCTATTCAGTGAAGTTACGCAAAAGCGGTTTCCGCTGAAGAAGAGTGAGAGAGGGAAAGGGGGTTTCAGTCGGTAGGAATCCGGTAGAACGTCTCATAGAAGATTCCCCCACCCAAAAAAGATGGATAAATGGATAAGTAGATAGATAGGAAGGTGTAAAGGTGAATATAAGGATGGATTAATAGATGAAATAATTTATGTTTACTAAATGTGTTATGAAATGTTTGATTGTTTCAACGTTTTGAACCAAGGAAATATGCAGTTACTATTATATTGAGGTGATGGAAAATATTTGGGACAGGTTGAATCGTATATAGTTGAAGGAATCCAAGAATTATCGGAAACTGGAGGTAGAAGCCATCGAAGTACAGTCTCGCAGAAACTGCTACAGGAACTTGGAACGAAGATATTGTTACCAGATCAAATTTGGCTGTTTAGTGAATCATAATTTCTTTGAGAAAGGGAAATTCGGAAGACTATCATAAGTTTATTTTGAATAAGATGACAAAATAAGACAGGTAAGAGAAAAAACAGTTCACAAAATTGGGAAGAGTCCTAATAGATGAATCAACCTGATGTAGTATTTACTGAGAGAGGAAATAACATTGCATCGTCGATGATATTTTACTTCTTCATTATGTTCTTATAGAAATTATGTTGTTGAAAAAGTTAGTTGACGTAATATACTTCGGACTGAAAAACAATATTTTCATTAATTATTCAGGCTTAAACAATTTTAATTGAATTAATATCACATATACATAATGAAATGGTGCTCAATGAGAAAATATAAAATCATTCACAAAATAAAAACTCTCATACCATTCGCCGATAATCCACTATGAGTCGTGTCTTCCTCGTCTTTGACACATATTTCGCGAATATTCGTGGGCGTAACCCAGATTGTCCGCTCGCAGAGAGAGAGAGACTCGAAACTGCCATCTAGAAAGTGCTACTGCCTCCTCGATGGAAAGTACTCATTTTTCCTGCTGTCACTCGACGTATTCCATATCACACGACTTCAGGAAGTTCTTCCAACTTATTGCAGTTTCGGTATTATCGACTCGTGAAATCATAGATTGATTCGATGGTCTTGCTAGTTCGGAGAAATTACATAAGAGGCCTTTCCTTTGACACGAATATAATGAGATCAAAAAATCGCGGATGAAATGTTGATTGAGATGTCAAAGCTTCGCCTGTTTTTTTATCGACGGGATCTATCTCTTCTAGTTATTGACGGGCATCGGGTGTCGGATGGTATTATGCGATAACCTTTGTTATTGCTTGGAGTTATGCAATGGGATTTTTATCGTGGTGCGGTGATTATTTTCTAAACGACTTGAGAATGTTTGAAAAAAGAAGTTCCTGAGAAAATTAATGGATGGGCAGGAATATTGGAACATCATACCGTTGGTTCCATATATATGGATGAAAATCTAACTAGTAATTTATATTTGGAAATTTTTCAAAACCTCCTTTCAAATTGCGGCCAACAATCAAGATTAATTTGAAAATTCAGTTGTTTTTTAACGAAATGGTGCGCCTCCACTTCTTTTTTAGTCATGTAAGGGATTGATTTATGTTGGGCATTCTGGAATAATACGCAAATTAGAGACAGAATTACCAAAACTTGTACTAGCATTACCTCAGAAACATTCCAATAATGAGCTCGAAAATAGTCTGTTTTGCTGTCAGGAGGGAAACATTTTGAACATTTACTGAAATGAAGCTATCGTTTTTGCCCTTGAAATTAACACTTATCTATTGCGAAAGATATTCAAATAACACTTCATTGTGAGATTAAAATCTGTTCAAAATCTGTTTCAAATCTGTTTTTCCGTTGATCAGCTGTCGCCCCCATACGAATGACAACTCTCAAGAGTTGAGAAACTAGTGCAAAGTCTCACCTTTCAACATGTGATTCCTAATACGGGTTCACACAACGATTGATTGAGATAGTATAGCAAAACTCACTAGGCTACCGTCCGCCAGACGGAAAGTTTACAAAACCGCAACACGTGTTTCGCTATACAAAAGCTTTCTCAACCATTTTCATACTGATTGAACTCTACTTGATTTGTGCTTTATATAATAAAAATTTGGATCAACTGAAATGACGTAAGAAATGACAAAATTTCACCAACTGAATAAATGGACATGTATAGTTACTCACACAAGACGAAACTCGATTATTGGAAAAAGGCCAAAATTGCAAGAACAAACCGAATATGATTTGAAATCTATGAAGTAACTTGGTTTGAAATCTTTTTCAATTTCTCTTCCGATTGTTCAATTTTTTGCTAAGTTTCATTTTTATTCTTTTTTACTCTGTAGTCATTGTCGTCTTTTATCTTGATTATTTTATTTGTTTAATTGTTATCTCATTTCTTTGATTGACGACTTGTTTATTTTGTGAAAATTCATGTTAACTGAGAGTATACTATAAAAACACACTTTTGTCTATTTTCTACGGTTGAAAATGGTGTAATGAGCGTAACTAGTTATCAAATAAAAAACTATGGTGGAAAACAGACAAGAGTGTGTTTTTACAGTGTATTCTCAGTGTTATTTCATCGTTTAATATAATTGATATTTCAGCTATTCATTTTAATTTCATTTGTTCTTTCATAGATCTCAAATTATGTCAGAATCATATTAGACGATGTAAGTCCAAACTATTAAAAAATCAAACCGAATATTAATTCTGCAAGCATTGAGTATCAAAACAGAGCTGGCTCCGAGAGATACTTCAAATTCAAATAAACATGTGACTGCAAAAATATTGAAATCTGAACCTATTGATCGAATCCATTTCAACTGAGTTAAGAAATTTGCGAAATCAATAAAAAGCTAATGATAGTGACGTTATATTCACGAGACAGACAGGTAGACGAAAGTCGAACTGTTATTGTTATAGTTAAGAAAGAATACGCTAGTGAAATTCTAAAATTTATCAATTCAGAAACCTATGACATTCCGAGAGTTGATTCTAGAACTCTGTACCAGAAAAAGCTGGAGGAAATACTTTAGGTAATAGAGCTAGTTATGAATGGAAATGAAAAAAGGAGGCTGATGATCATGAACCCACAATCACCCAAACTCTATTTCCTTAATTAATTACATGAAATCAATCAATCACATGATTGAATATGTTTATTTAATGAGTTGGCAAGTTTTTCTTTCATATAATGTTCAAAAATTTTCAATTAGATTTTACCTAAACTAAGGTGAGGTGAAGCATTTCTTAGATAGAAGGTCACATGGTTCAAGGTTCGAATAATTATATCGACCACAAATTGAGTATAATTCAATCAGTATGAAAATGCTTGAGAAAGTAATTGTATCGCGAAACACATGTTGGGGTCCTGTAAACTTTCCAGTAAAAATCCAACAATACAGTGTTGATTGAACAAGTTACAGATTTTTATCAAATAATCGTCAATTCTATCATATATATTGCATATTCATTTCTCTTTCCAATGAACATTTAAAAAAAATGTGACAGAGCGGTGGAGTTACGAAATTCCTCCGCAAAAAAGTGATGGTAATCGTATAGAGAATTTGGAATACGAAATGTCACAAGATCCCCGTTTCATTTGAAAAAAAAGTTAATAGCACCCCCTCGGCAGCAAGTGAAGTTAGTCTATCGATTTTTGATCAAACAGTACTGAAAATGATTCTTTTTTACCAGAATTTTGTAGTTGAATAATAATAGGTTAGATTTCCTATGGCAATTACATTGCTGTATCTAACTGTTCTTGAATGACATAGATGACCATGAAAAATGAGAAATGAAACTTTCCTTTCTCATTTTTCATCATGATCACCTACCACGTAGTAAGCACTACATCCATCAATTCATTGAAAGAAGCAAGTACACATAGATGACGTCTTCGTAAGGAGAGATATAATGCCTATACTTACACAGACTTGTTTTTAAAGAACAGTTGAGTCCAGAAATGCATTCGTGGTTCGGCCTAACACAACTGATGGAACCTATGGCGAGCCGACACAGCGCTGACTGGTGTTGAATCACGAATTCTTTGTTTTAGGGCTCTGGATTCATTTAGTTGCATTGCAGCGGTAGTGGAAGTGAGAGGATGAGTCTTGTTCAATGTCAATGTCGAAGCTTGGCTTCGCAACTGATCGCTTTGATATTAATTGATTTAGTCTTCTGTCGATCCCACAGATAACACCTTCGTAAGGGGAGATGTCATCGCCTCCTTTCATTGGTGTTTAGACCACTGAATTATTGAATTCTCGGACCAGAACCTGTCATTGGTATTTCTTTAGCCAAACAGACACCAAATAATTGGGCTGCAAGAAGGGTTTCAAATTCCTGGCGAAATCTATCAGCATTGGAGAGCATTTATCTTTATGTGAGCAAACAATTGCTAACAGGGCTATTTTCAGGTCGCTCTCGACTGAACCATAAAATGAAGAGGTTTGGACTATCTAAAGACAGTGCGTATTGCTTTCATTTGAAAGATGATGAAACAGTAGAGCACATACTCTGTGTCTGGCCCACCAGAGGTGGGCCAGACACAGAACGCCTTAAGAATGTTCCTGTAGTGCTTGTGTTTTGTCCTTGAAAAAAAAGTTCAAGTAGGTGTGAGCACCATTGGAGACTGCAGAAGAGAGTCGGATAAACTCAGTCCTACCTACCTGGGCCACTAGACATTTGTTTAGACTCTTTGTGTAGAGGTTCAACCCTTTGATAGATCACGGTAGATTCGGGTGTGAATATTTCGGTAAAAATATTAGATTTTCTTGAGCTATCGAATCATAAAACTTAAGTGAAATACCTACGATAATTAGGGTCATTTCGAATACCACAAAGATTCCCAAATGAAATAAAATAAACCACGCAAAACTGCTTTCACACACTCCAAGCTCATTTCCGTCCATCTCGTTTGTAACCAGATCCTCTAAATACTCGACAATGCCTTGTCAAAACTTGATATGGTGTCCGAATTTAATTTTAAACAATCACAGTAAGCCACGGTATTGCAAAGCTCGCTCTGTCATCTTGTCACTCCGAAAGCACCGAAATTCGAATTGATTTTTTTTTGGCCTCATCTCTTTTGCATCGGACAGCGATAGCGATATCGCAAGGTGTCAGACATATGCTAAGTGGCAGGAAGATTTCGGTTCTTTTTTTATAAACAATGATGCATGTTAAAGGTGAGGCATATGTGACAGAGTAAATAATGTTTCGGTTGCAATGTAACGCATCAATGAAATATATTTGGCAGCTGTAATTGCACTTTTTTGAATGATTTTTTGATGCGCGAGATGTGGTTCAATGATGTCCGTTCAAGAAATTGTACC
This sequence comes from Leptinotarsa lineolata, assembly GCA_015342045.1. NCBI lineage: Eukaryota > Metazoa > Arthropoda > Insecta > Coleoptera > Chrysomelidae > Leptinotarsa > Leptinotarsa lineolata. Next base: position 282 of record WOGR01000387.1, on the reverse strand, counting down.
ATTGGGGTATTGTTTCGAAAGTATTTTTACTTCTGTTTTCAATTTCATTAATTTTTTATTCAATTACGTAGGCGCACTCATCTGCAATCTATCAAGAACGTTTGACACCACTTATATCAATAGTACTTTACAAAAATTCAATGGTCTTGGTTTTTGTGGGATATTTTGAACATAGCTGACATCATACTAGGCATGTAAGCAAATATGTGTGAGTATATAGGGATACCATTCTTTCTTTGGACTCCCCCAAAGCTCAACATTGGAACTCTTCTTATATTATAT
>WOGR01000386.1:0-26463 GCA_015342045.1 Leptinotarsa lineolata | reverse complement strand
CAAGACAATAAGACACCTCGTAGAGTTTCTACAGATTTGTAATTGTAATCGGGATAGTCGAGTTATTTATACCAAATCATTTCCAAGGTTGGTACTTAATTTTTTTGGTATATACCATAAATTTTTCGCCGAATCACATCACATCTTTGTTTTATTCCTTTGTTTTCGTTTCATTGCATGGTCAACGACATCCCCTATTTTAATGACTAGAAGAACTGTCGTTTACTGTCGTTTACTCGTATATTTTATTCACAAAATAATTCTGTGAACTGTGACAGTTTTCCTACTTCAAGCATTCATAACTATTTAAAATTGCTCGCTGAACTTGAACATGTAAATCCTTATTTTCAAATTCGTGATCCCTGTCGATTGACACAGATTCCTCACACGTAATGTTATCATTTGTTTCAAAAGGTCGCCATATTGATGAAAGTACTCAAAAACACTAAGATTTTCACAAAAATTGGTTTGAAAGATGATATTGGAGCCTTTAGTGGAGAAGTTTTCAAAAATCGGTTCGCAAAACCACTCATTACCTTACCTAACTCACGAACACACGACACTGATAAAGAAATATTGTGAAACGGCCAAATTATCAGTATTCAGCTAGTCCAGCTAGTCGAGTCTTTAGTCCTCAACTACATTTGATAGCACGTTCACTAACTATCTGGGCGATTAGGGGCCACAGGCTAGAAATTTTTATGACTGTACCAGGGACGCTTTGAACATAAAAGCACTGGTGGTATATACATTCCCCATTTGCCGAACAGTGATTTTGAACACCCCTGGTAGTGCTCTTATTTTTATTGCCGTTCCAATTGGGAATGGATAGACTGTATCTCTTGAAAGCTATCAAAGTCTTTCAATTGGTATTTCAGACACGAAAAAATATGGTAGTTAGTTATGCCAATAGACGGAATAGCTATTTTGTAATAGACTTTTGGAATAACAATCACTGAACTAGTGAAAAAAGATTTGCAAACTAGTTATCTTGTTGGACTGACTCTTATCGGAACCGAAGTTATTGTTACAGCTAACACTGATATTGAGAGCTTTTGGAGTTTTTATATTAACCCTGTGACTCTTAACCCCATTTCGAGTATAAATTTAGATTTTTTGTCTTAAGCAAAACACTGATCCTCTCAACTCAACACATTAGTAGTCCTGAATCTGCTACAGCTATTCTTCTAGTGAGAAAGACCATACCCCTCTTCCATTGAACGGAATATTTAACAGTGAGGTTCTCATTGGGTTTATTGAAGATTTTGAAGAGGAGATTATAGCCAACCAGAAAATCAAGAATGACTAGCTTGTCATGTCCATTTAGTCCAGTAAATAGTGAGTTTCTCGATTATGGAACAGAATCATTTTTTTAAACAAATAAACCTCAAGCATCATTATATATAAGTGAATAATGGGATTGAAGACGTAAAGAATCGAATATACATCTGAATATATGAAGAGCAAATAATGGAATCATATTTAAGATGCATTCTTTCCAAAGTGAAATATATCGAATGTCTTTCAATGATGACTCGTTTTCGCAGTGATTACAAACTCAATGGATAATGAATACAGCAAGAAACAGACATTAGTCTTTGATGCAGATTAGTTTTCAGTTGAAGAAAATAGAACCAAGTTATTAATGTGAGCTTGTCAAATATAGAAAGCGACTTTAAAGTCTCGGCTTAGGACCTTTCCTGAAAGGCGCGTAGTAGAAAACTCTTGAATACGACCGGAGCTCAACCTTAACGACAATCTTGTAGTATCCACTTCGGTGAAGTACAGTACGCGATTAAATGGCATTCGAATCAAAATCGAAACAGAAAGTTTTATATGGCTAAGCGAGAGAAGTGATTGCTAATGTACTTTTTCTCATGCAACGTGAAGCTGATAATGGCATGAGCATGGACCTGAAAAGAGTTCAAGAGCGTTGTGCAGAAGTGGCGGGTGTGAGTTTGGGTAGCATTAAAAGGATAGCTTGTGAAATGAAAACCATAGAAAATGGTAAGTCATCCTCTTTTTCAACGCCGTATACATGAAAAATTCGTTAACGAAAATGGTTACAAGGGATCTCATGAGTTTCTGAGAACATTTATGGAAGAAATAGAGTTCAGATGGGGGAAAACGAAAAAAAAAATCAAAAGTAGTCATTGAAAACCGGCGATTCAGCAGTTGCGAGGAAGTTTTCTCAGAGACATGAAGAAATACCGTAAAGAAGGTCGAATAATGATTTATTCGGATGAAAAATATATCCATGCTTCACATACTTATGAGAAGAGTTAAAATTATTATTTGAATTAAGGGTTGCTTGCTCCAATTTCAAAAGGACGGAGAATGACAATTGTGAATGCAGGAGGAGCAAATAGATTTGTGAAAAATTCATGTCTAAAATTCAAATTCAACACAAAATCGGTAGACTATCATAGCAAATAAATTACGAGAGTTACAAAAAGTGGTTGCCAAAAATGTTAATTTCCAATCTTCCAAATAAAAGGGTTTCAGTTATAGAGCACAATGTTCAGTATGAAAAGTGCCCAAACATGTCTTCGAAGAGAGATGAGATGAAAGAATGGTTGAGACGACGAAAGATTCATTTCACAGACGATATGCTAAAACTGGATCTCTATTTCATTATTAAAATCGATAAACCAGAATTGAAGTTGAATGAAATTGATACGATGGAAAATCATGGACATTCTGTACTCAGATTGCCTCCCTATCATCCAGATTTGAATCCAATTGAATCAGTATGGGCATCACTGTAAGAATATGTGGCTGTTAAAAATGTGGCCCTCAATTTCGAATCCGTTGAAAGTTTATGTGACGAATTCTTCACTTCATTTTCTCAAAAGCAGTGGAAAAAACGTTGAAAATACTCTCAACGTTTTGAACAGTTTTATGCTTCAGAAAAACTTGCTCTTTATTTCGCAATAGAAAAATTATCAAAAATTATTCTACAAGTGATTACGATCTTTATGGAGTTGAATCTTTGTAATTTCTTGATCATAACTCCAATTATATTTTTGTTTGAATTCATTCATCTTGATGAATATAATATTTTCCAAGAAATTTTCATTTTGGTATTTGATCTTCAACCCAAATTAATTACATTTTCAGAATAAGTCTTTCTACCTTTCCTTAACTAACCCGAAATTAAATGCAATACAGACAACTAAATAACAAACTCATTCAAATTCAATTACGTAAATACTGCATTATCATACTAAACTAATAATTGATCAACAATCAAAAAACCATTCACCCTTAATGCAACTTGCGGCGAGAACTGTACTCTCAGGCCACTCTAAAACCAAAATTGTCGCACCAAATCGCATGGTAGATTTCATCTTTTTCTATTTTAATGCTTTCTCTGTCAGTAGTGTACGCAAGTGGTGATATGTTACAAGTCGTTTCCTAGATTTGACAAGCTGTACTGACTAGGTAGTGAAATTTCACAAAATGTATCTGAATTTTTGCATTCATGGAAACTGATTACCAAATATGCTGATTACTTCCACGCTATACTTGTGAAAACAATCACAAACGACTATTATGAAAAAATATTCAATAAAATTGACATTGTTCATAAAAACCTCATCATTGGCTTCGCCTAATGTAGATGCAGATTTTCGAAAAGTTCACTGTGGATGGGAATTCTCATTGTGATATCCTGATGAATAGTTTGAAATTTCTTCAATTTCATCAAGTGAAATAAGTTCGAGATCAGACGATCCAAATAGAGAATAATTCTATGTAAAGTGAGCATCTTCGTCACTTCAGTCAGGAATATACATATAGCTGTGAGGCTGAAGTTGATTCCAATATATTTTCCTACTACAGACCAGATTTTGCTACGCTCACTACAGTATATTTGTCTGAAATTTCAATAGAGATAACATTTGAGGTAACTTTGTTGAGAGCAGGAAGTTATAAATGTTAATGAAGAAATGCCACCTGTAGATAATAATAATCAATCAGAATTTTACAATACTTTCTGTGTGAAAGTAAATGTGAGGAACAGTAATGTACGTGTCTATCAATGTCAAATGTCGAATTTGATTGTTATACGAGTATGTCTAGGCACAGTCATATTGCTCGAATAGACAGATTGGAAATCCTACATCACAATCCAGTCTGAAAGTCCAGAATACCAAAAATAAATACATTCAGGACCTTTATACTTTCGCTCCATACATTTATGGAAAATATTCCGCTAATCATCATTAAAACTATTCAAAAGGCCGGTGGATACACCGGTAATTAATTACGTATTCAAGTAACGTATTTCATTGTGAGATTTCAATTGAACAGTTCACAAAACCATGACGCGTGTTTTACTATAAAATAATTTTTGTCAGACGTGTTTATGTGAATTGAGGAAGCTTTTTTATAGTGGAACATGTGTTGTGGTTTCGTGAAAATTTTAAAATAAGGCTTCTCTTGAATACTTGAATAAAGAAATTATTTCGAGTTAATTTTTCAAAATTTGTATTTATGAGATACATATGTGATATTTTTTAAAGGCGTTCCATTCGTATATTTTTTTGCTGATTACCTTTCCATTTCTCAAGTTTATCATTCTTATTATACTATTGAAGATATAGCAAGTCGTAAAGGGTTATTGAAGCCAACAGGTCCTCTCACAAAAACATATGCACTTTAATATTATATCTGAAATAAAAAGTGAATTGTATTCAATTCACTCACATTTTTCAATTCTCATTTTCCTCTCCAAGAACATTTGTTGCCCCTTTTAGGTAAAGTATACTCTTATTTCACATTGATCATTGTAGCTCACAATGGAAATATTCGTGAAACTAATAATATCTACACCAATACCTGTGATGCACTGTTTTTATCCAAACACCAAACTATTATTTTTAACACCTCGACACGTGTTTCGATCACCAAGTGATCATCTTCAAGAGGAAGATTAAACTTTCTCTTGAAGATGAAAACTCCAGTAAGATTCACCAATACGTGACTCATTACCTCTCTATATTTCAATGAATCGTTATATCTTCAATGTGATCGATATTTTCAATTATATAGGGTCTTCCAATAGAGACTTTGACCATTGGTAACGGCCATCTTGGTGAAGCTGCATCTGTCAAATTAGTCGTCATGTATTCAGTCGGTTTTGTCAAATCATCATGGATGGCTATAACATTCAACAACACCACGTGTTCTATTAGGGCAACGTACCGCGCGCTTCACCCATTTCACGGTCGCCATAATCGACCTACTGAGGGGACTTTCCGCAATGTGGTAAATAAATTTGAGTCCACTGGTTCAGTAAAAGATCGATTTAATGCCCATACGTCGATGAAGCGCAGGATCTACCGAGAACATCGCCGCTGTTTGTGAGAATACAGAAGGATTTTGAGCTGACGGCGTCATTGGTCCATATTTCCTTGAGAACGACATTGGCCAGGCAATCACTGTCAACGTCGGGCACTATAGGAGGTGATAGTGTGATGTGACTTCGTTAGACTTTTCTTGTGTGGTTTTCTTGAGTTGTAGGTACATGCTAATGAGTCACCGATTAAATACAGCCTGATTAATGCGCCAGAGTCATGGAAAATTGAACGTTTTGGATGCGCTCCACCTAAAGAAGTTATGACGGACATTTGAACGATGTTATGATTCACACATGATGGCACCAATGGGTATTCCAAACGACTAAAAAATTTCGATTATATCTCAGACAGACTTTGTTTTATTTGAATTTAAAAATAGGAAGCGCTCAATGAAAGTCCCTATATAATCGAAAGCCATTCCTTTTTCTTTTCGATGTTTCAAGGGCCTGGTCCAATTATGTATCTCATTGCCAAATTTGTATCTATTCATCACCGTATTATGTAATAATTCTCAGTAAATCCTTTCATTCTAATTATTATTCTGTTATTTGTTTCAGAACTGGTCTTCACCACTATGCACCGACAACGCTACTATGAAAATCCTCCTGATTCTCTTATTCTCAGGATTCAGATTGGGCGGCGGCAAACGTTCTTTTTCCAATGATGGCAACGTGTTACATATCGGCGGCATTTTCCCCATTGCTGGCGAGGGCGGCTGGCAGGGCGGCCAGGCATGCATGCCAGCCGCCCATCTCGCTCTTGAAGATGTCAACGCCAGAAAAGATCTGCTGCCCGGATACGTCCTCAAATTGCACAGCAACGATAGCGAGGTGAGTCTTGGTTGTGAAGTTAAACTGTTTCATATAGATGAGTATCAATTATTATATGTCTCAGTATGAGAGATTGTTGTTATTGGCTTGTGATAGGAGGGTACTAAAAATAACCGATATAGGAAAAGTGTTGTATCGCCAACAGCATAAGCAGAAAATGCTTATGTGAAGATTCCTGCACTGACACTTATTGGATATAATCCAATGACCTTCGTGGTATCAGCAAGGAAATAGTCGTTTTCTGATGGGTGTCAGTCTATTAACCTACAGTGTAGGTGAGTCAAGACTAGTCTGAATGAATTGTTGTTCTAGTCAATTTGAGAAAAGTGATTCTTTGATCTTGTGGTGAGATATAATTCTACCTAAAGTGGAGTACAAGTGAAAAATTTTATATTATTGAAGTCAACATGTACTTGAAGCAAAACACTATTTCTTCTTGCTGCTTTTGTGTCTGGCTTGTCCACTTATTTGAAATCTTCGGAAAATTCTGTGTATTACATTTTCCGCCCATCTTCACATAATACACATTCCAAAAATCTTGTTCCCTTTACTTTCCTCCATCATTCCAAGAAGACTTGTGTCTTCTGATCCAGATAACGATCAAGAAATTTTGGTACTCCCAATGCTGATTCGAAGTTCAAATACTGGGTTTATGATTTTTGGAAAAGAAAGTTTTCGGCTTTCTACTACTCCATTTTGATTCAAAAAAATATGTAAATCTTTCAAATAAAGGAAGGAAACAATCACTTTTAAAAGAAGTAACTCTGAACATAGATGTGTAGATCATGCGAAGAAGTAACTTTCAGACACAAAATGGAAGAAAAAGCCCTACTGAAACAGCTATTTTCATATAAACATTGAATTACACGAAAATTCTTTAGAAACAAATACTTTTATATGAACAATGAATTATACAAAAAACACTTTTTTTTACTCAGATTGTATTCCAAACATTCATTATATGATCTTTGTCCACATACTCATCAACTTTTTCGTTTTCCGAAATTTCTGAGTATCCTGAGTGAATCCTTTTATGATTGTCAATGCCTATATTTCATATTGGAGTCCCTACATCAGTCTTGATGTCAGGCCTGACCATCTTTAAGAATATTGATTTGCTCATTTCTCACATTGATATTTTATAGCTCCACTATTCATTTCTGAAATCAAATTTGAGTGTTCCAAATCGTTACTTGCCAAATCAAGTTTGTGTTTGTAAATCAATAGTCGGTTCATATCTTCTATTTGAAATTGCATTCTATAACTTTATTTTGTAGTATTTTCAGTGGTTTGAGTAGAGCATTTGATGCTGCTCCTCGAACTGATATGAAATACTGCTAATACTGACATAGAATTTTCAATTTCAAAAAGTATTCCAATTATTCTGTTTTGATCACAAGATTCAGGTTTATTATTTGTTTAGTTAGTTACTTGGGAGCTGTCTCGACTTGTCCATTCCTTCCTAGTCTCCAGAAATCACTATAGCCCATCTTTTCATAACACCCATTCCATCAGTCTCGTACCCTGAACTAGTTTGTACAGGTTCCGTGTTGGATGTTTGTCATATTCTTCTGGACATAAGTTTATATGTCCAAATATTGCTTGCCTTCTGTGATTCAGTGCCTCACATTCTCATAGGATGTGTAGTGCTGTCTATCGCTTCGTTGCATAATCTGCAGCTTAGGTCTCCGTTGTACAGCCCTATTTTGTTCAGGTGTCCTCTAAACGAACAGTTTAGTATCCCTGTAATTGTTCTGAGCCGATCCCTACTGTATTGAAGTAGTTCTTTGGTTCTTTTCTCGTACGGTTCCCCAATGAAGGTTTTACTGTGTTTGTTGCCAGGTACTTTTGCCCAGTACTCTATGCTTCTTATTGATCCATGTTCTGATCTGGTTTCGTGCCAAAGATTTTGGTACCCCCAGAGCTGGTTCCGGACCCATGTATGAAATTGATGATCCATGTCTTGCACATTCATCAGCTTCATCATTTCCTGTGATTCTTGAATGGCCTGGCACCTAGTACAAAGTTAATTTGTTCCTGTTTGCAAGTTCCTTCAGTTCTTCACGGCATTTCCAGACCCAGACTTGATGTTACCTTCGGGTTGGTCAAAGCCCCAAGTGCGCTCTTACTGTCTGTTAATATTGATCCGCTCATTTCGTTGAGGTCTCAAGCCTTGCACACTGCAAGATAGCATACACTTCCGCCTGAAAGATGGATGTGTATAAACCTAGCGGAATAATGTTCTCAATGCCTTGTGACACTTCATGTCTTTTTGACACATTTACAATTTTGTCAATACTCCATTGCCCCAGAAGCAATCGTAGATCTTGCATAATTTTTTCAATCGAGTTTCTCCAAATCGAAATTCACTTTCAGAACTTTGGGCATGTTACCTAACAACTGGATTGTCTTGTAATCATATATTTCTTCGGTGATTAGAACTGTTTCCACGCCAGTTTACCGCCCAAGAACGTAATCGAGGACAGATATTAATGTCCATTTTGAAATGATCTGACGTAAATTGAAGGACACGGCATCAATATTAATATATAGTATTCCGTACTCGGAGATAGACAATGTCGAAAAACCTGTCGAGAGATCGTATCTAATTGTTGTTGAAAACACGAACAGCTGTATCGTTTTCATTTTCAGATTATGAACCGTAACGGTTAACATGTGTTGTGGGTTTGTTCGTAGCTAGTGTCGTGAATTACAACTAATTGAAGAACTGCGAGCACGATAATATTGGATTGTTTTAAAAGTTTTTCCGTTTTGATGTCATGTGTTTTTGTAGCTCCGTATTTCAATAGATAGATAGATATGATGAAAAATGACAAATGAAACTTATCTATGTTTTTTACCACTTTTATTAGTTACTAAAGGTACTGCAGTTTCGTCCTATAAGGACATTTTCAAACTCTTACATTAAACTACAAAGGAATGATTACATTACCCCTTATACAATACCACTCTAGGTAACAACCGAGGTACCTGAATTATTTTATTTTTACCTGCGACAATGTGGGTAACCTAATTTGAAAACCGGTGAGTAAACCAGATCGACTCGATCATTTAACAGAGTGCACCCGCATTTCTTTTGCTTATGAATTTCCAAGCATTCCAAATAATGGAGTTTCCAACCTTTGCTTGCATAGTGCAAAATTTCTGTATCGTTCAGATTGTGGTTGCATTCCATGGAATGGTTCGAAAACGTCGAATCATTTTTACCTAGTCTGAAGGACCTTTCATGTTCAGCATACCGTTTTGAGAAATTTCGACCATATTGTCCCACATAAACACTATTACACTTGGGACACTTAAGCTTATGAACTTCAGATTTATCCATCTTGTTCACTTTATCTTTGGCATTGAAAAGGAAATTAGATAGCCTGGCATGTGGTCTGAATGCCACTTCCAAGGGGTAGCTCCACTTCCAGGTTGAAAGCAACCCCATGTACACGGTTAACTTTGAAATAGAAGGTGAGTAGAACCTGAATCGAAATTTTTCCTAAAAATAGGTGCCATTTTAAAAAATTTTGTGGGAAAATGGTCATTGATTGAACTAATTGACTCCTAAAAGACAATGAATTTGCAGCTCATTGGTTGTACGCCCGTGTGCGTGAGGCTCAGCGAGGGGACTAACACACATTCTTCAGTTGGAAGTTCTGCGGTCGAAAGAAAATAATCATTTCTTATCTCTTTTCAAAGTCGGCCACGTGTTCAACTGAAAAATTATTCCTTCCAGGAAATAATTCTTCGATAATCATTCGCAAGCAAGTTATAATTACATAGCATTATGTCATTCCTCAAGCGCTGAGGGTATCGGAAACCTTGAATAAACTGTTGAATATTTCGAGGGCATCACATTTTTCAGTCACGCCGGTTTTGAAATGCTTGCCACACGAATCCAGAATGATAGTTACACCGCCGTGAAGATAACTTTGATTATACTGAACACGAATTTTATAATGCAAAACTTCATTATGTTTTAAACGATTTGATTTGAAATGATGTAATTTTTTTTAGAATTAATGGAATGTATTTCCAGTAGAACGGAAATTCCTGCATAACCAAAATTGTATGGAATACCTACCTCTAGTGTAGTTTTCATCGATAGTTTCAACTGCTTGAAGGGGATTGTACGATTTGATATAAAAAATTATGAACCTCAAAAACACTGTGTGATGTTAATTTCAACTGTCTCACTTTATAACCTGTATTTATCATGAAGAATATTTTCCAGCGACATCATTTTTGCACAACTGAATCAAGTTTAGTTTGCAATAGAACTTGCCGCCGATTACGACATAAGTCAAAGTTCGATATTGCGTGTACAATTGGTACATGAACTCAACGACGACGATCCAGATCGCAGAACTGAGTTTTTCGAAATAATGGAAGCCAGGTGTCTGCGGGATCATTCGTTTAAGAAAAATATATTGTTTTCCGACGAGTCAACTGTTTTTTTAAATGGAACCGTCAACAGACAGAACTGTGGATATTGGAGCCGAAAAAATCCCCATTGGATGGAGGCTCATACTCAATATCCCAGAAAAGTAAATGTTTGGACAGGGATTATAAATAATCGCATAATTGGACCATATTTTTTCAACGAAACATTAACCGGTGAACGTTACTTGGAGTTTTTGACTAATTTGTTAGTTCCAACCCCGAAGACTTTTTCCAGATAATGATAATCCGAATCAAATAGATAGGAGTATCTGGTATCAGCAAGATGGTGCTCCACCACATTTTGCAGCTGACGTTCGTGCATATCTGAATGAAGTTTATCCCAACAGATGGATTGGTAAACGAGGTGCCATAGAGTGGCCAGCCCGTTCTCCAGAAATGACACCGCATGACTACTTTTTGTGGGGGTTACCTAAAATCCAAAGTATACGTCAATAGACCAAACAATATTGAAAGTTTGCAAATCACTCCCGAAACCGTTCAAGATGTTGTCGATAACTTTCAGCAACGCCTTATTATTGTCAAGAAACAATTGGCTATCACTTTGAACATTTGATCTGAAGACTTCCGTTAGTTGCACATTGATTGCTACCGCTTTAAAAAATGATTTAGATAACAGAATTTATTCAATTGTTTCTTTTTGACGCATGCACGAAATTAAAAAATAAAGTTATGGCTGTACGTTGCTAGATGTTCTCTAGGGACATAGGGAAGGAAAGCTTTACCCTTTACTGGCCAAACCATCCCCAACCAGGCCAGTCAAAGGTAAAGCTTGCTTTTAGAATTTATTTTTAATTTCAGTTAAGTATTTTTTTGCTTTCAATTTCATTTGTAACTTATTTGTCATAGCAATAATTGATGATGATTTTGAATCCGAATAAATTGCCATCGTCTTCAATGCAACAGTTCCTTGTTGGCTAGTTCCTAGCTACTGTCATCTGATTTAATGAAGGACTATCTATCGGACATATTCGAATAATTGATATTCATTGCCAATTTAGAACTGAGATAATTTCTTGAGAGTAATAGATTGTCTGTGCTTGCCAACCTTGTCGTGGGATCTATTACTGGATAGGCAGTTTTTGATTTTTCGCCTGTGGTGATACTATTACGTTTTCCCCGTGGGTTTACTAATAATTGACTACACTGTAAAATAATCAAAGTTACCTTTATTTCACTGTTAATACAACAAAACACTTTGACTAACATTTCAACTAATATTCGAATGCCTTACTTGATTGCTCCGTACCGCACTGTCATTTAAACTTGACTATCTCTGTGTCGGTCGCGTTATATATTATGGCAAACGAACTATCCCAAAACCAATAGAGAATTCCTCAGAAGTCCATCGAAACTGGTAGAACAATCGCGAGCCGAGCGCTCGACGTGTTGAGCGCGGTCTTGGTCACGTCACAATTGATTTATGGTTACCAGCGGCGGCCGGCGTTATTTTTTTAGGCGATGATTCACAACAATGTACTGATGAAATTTTTATAATCGCGCTCGAAGGACTAACAGCCACTCTTGACAGTCCTTCAAGGAGTTTTTGCTGATTCCTAGTTGAAAAAATAGCATTCAATAAATTGTGTGTCTTGGTATCCAAAACAAAATTAAGGTTAAATTTTGGGAACGTAACAGTGAGAAGGGTTGGGTTCAATCTGCGCCAGAAGCTTCAATTCTGTCTTTCAACTGTATATGAAAATATGTTTTAACCTCTAATTCAATACCACAATTTGAAACTCATTGAGGTCAATAAACGATTTAAGTATGTATTCATATTTTCATTTCATTCAGAGATATTTGAAGAAAAACTTTCGACATTTTTTGTTTTTTCTAAAATTTGTTTTGGATTTTTTTTTAATTGAAACAGAGACAAAATAGATTCAAAAGTGACAGCAGAATTTTTCATGAGGTCTTAGTTGTTAAATAAAAAAGTTTGGTCTGCACTGAGGAAAGAACAATGCCACTTCTATAGGTCGAAATGTAATAGAAATAATTATATTATAAATACTTTATTAATTCTATTATACATATAAAATGATTAGTCAAATCATTGTTAATACATTGGATATTTTGAAACAAACTATACCAATGTGAATTTTAAATAAGATACAAATATGAATATAGGCAAAACAATGTTTGATATGTACTTGAAATGGAAAATTAAATACAAAACTTGAATCAGCATATAAATTAATAACTAATTTAAATAAAAAGAAAACTATTATTATAATAACAAACAATAATCTTTTAAATATTACAGAAGATCCCTATTTCATTTTTATATTATTCTTTAAACAAAAAGAACACATGAGGAATTACTTGTATACCTTACTATCACAGCCATAAGAAGAATATTTCTTCAAGAATAAAAATCATCGTCAATAAATATAATCAATAAATATAATCAACAGAAAATTATTTAACAATTCTTGAAATAATATTACAATTTATTCAGTATCTGTCGCAAAATTGTGTTTGTTTCTCTTTGCAAAAAATTATTTTCTCTAATTAAATTTTTAATATCTTTGAGCTCTTGATTATTCTGCACCTGAAAATCATCAATTACATCATCTAAAAGATCATCACTGAGATGTTCATCATCCATCATTGATTCCGATATGAAGCTGTTTCCATCAAATTCTCTAACAGGATAGACGAGAGATTCTTCGTTTTCGTTCACGAGTCCAGTCATGGAAGAAACTTTTGGGGGTGTTGGGATATTATTGCTCTTATTCACTGTATCGACGGATGTATAATTTTTCTCGTCATGGTTTTTGATCATAGTAACACCTTCTTTGATGATATGGGAAGTAAAATTTATATTTTTGACATTATTTTTAGATACAATTGCTTCTCCATTTGTTATCATTGGAGAATTTTTCAGAGATTTGCCTGCATTTGGTTTAATTTGTGCAATTTTACTGAGTTCTCTAGGAGATATGAAAATTTCTTTGAGTTTGCCACCACAAGTAACTGGCAATCTTACACTTTTAATTTCTTTTTTGCCATTTTCAGCTGTACATATTTTCTCCGCCTGACATTGACTTGAATTACAGGAACCACGCGGAGAGAGATCTGTCAGTGAATCGTCAGCCTTATTTTCTTTCAGTATGTCAGTGAATGACCCGCTACATTTAACCTTCTCATCATTATCTTCAAATTCTTTGTAATTAACATTTGTTTCGAGATGATTAACGGTACTTTCAAAATTATTAGTTTCATATTCCATATTATCCATATTTGGATTAATAAAAGTACTTATTATATTAACTTCAGCACATTCGTTTATTGAAATGAGTGTCTGATTAGAAAATTCCATACTCTTTTGGGTAGAACTAGGTTTTTCTGTTGACAACAAATGCTCTTCCTCAATTTCACTACCTCTCCATGGTAATGTAGATTCAATATTCTCATAATTGGGCTGTATAGTTTCATCAGGTGTTTGGTATTCAAAACTTCTGATTTCCACTTCCGTAATTGGTTCATCTATAATGCTAGTTTCAATCATTTCATTTGATATACTCTCCTTCAGTAAATTATCTTCATCTTTGTGGTTTCCTAGGAGATGCTGATCTGTAAAAAATGATAATTACATCATATTAACGATAAAGTTAAAAAAAAAGAGAATTATATAACATCAGTGATGAGCGGTATTTTTAGATATAAGTGGAGCATTTGATACTTTTCGTCTCTTCATTCTGCAGCAGTATTTTTACATTGAAATAAAGCTTATGATGGTGTTTGGAATGCTAGAATGAACCCTCGCGAGTTGCAGTAGGAAGATGCATAGATCCATTCACTTAAATAAAATAGTGCTTGATATAGATGAGTTACAAAAATGAGAAACCCTTAACCCTTTTGGACCACAAATATAAAACTTTTGTAAGGTATTTCAGAAGTTGCTTAGCCAATAATCCAAGAAATAAGGATATTATGAATCCATTGTGTCTCTAGAAAGTTCAAGCAGGGAAGTAAAGATTTAAATTCACTAAGAAAACAGTTCGGTAATTATTAACACATATTTGCTATACCTTTTTGAAGAACATAATATTTTGTACATAAGTTACCTCTATGTTAGTTATGTTACTGTGATAAATAATTTAATAAAGTGCTTATATTCAGTAATTCAAGAATAGTTTGATATTTCATAAAAAGTAAATATGTTTATATTAGTGTGGTACCATACCAACATATTCGATAACTAGAAACACCATTTCATCTGCTGTTCACAAGTTAGTCGATCCTACAAGATTTTCTTCACCTGTTTCTTTGTTACCAAGTTAGTATTACAAAAAATATGGAACAATCAAACTGGCTGTGATAACGAGGTAGCTAGTGATATAAAAGTG
Organism: Leptinotarsa lineolata; assembly: GCA_015342045.1. Taxonomy (NCBI): domain Eukaryota; kingdom Metazoa; phylum Arthropoda; class Insecta; order Coleoptera; family Chrysomelidae; genus Leptinotarsa; species Leptinotarsa lineolata. Next base: position 11,448 of record WOGR01000386.1, on the reverse strand, counting down.
GAGTTTTTGAATTGTTTACAAGCTCTTTCACAACTGTTCAACTTAAAAATACCAAGATGGTTGAGGATTTAACTATAAAGTTGTAGTTTGCATGTATTTTCCAGTGTTAGTAAATTATATGAGAATCGAAAATTCAAATGATATTGAGTTGTAACTAGTACCCCACTATGAGCATTCTTTGCTTGGAATTACTAGCTGAAACTGTACAAGCCCAATTATAACCTGGTTATAACCTTGTTCAAAGAGACTGCACAACTGGCATTGGTGGTGGCCTTCTAATCTACTTACTAGAACACATCGAATTTACCATACTGAATATTACCTGTGGTTCTTCCTCCTCTCTTGAATATTTAGTGCTGAAATTATCAAATCTGTGTTATTGATGACTTGTTTATTTTGTGGAATTTCATGAGATGAATGTAAACACTTTTTGTCTAATTTCCATTGAGTATTTTATTCTTGCAACCAGTTTCGGGTTCTAACCCATTGTCAAATATAAATTACCATTTTGAAATCTGAACACCGGGTTATATGAGGTTACAGGTAGGGCTGAAAGCGAGGTAGTTGCTAGGTATGAAATCCAACACTGGAGATTATAGAGATTACCGAGGTTGTCAAACTTATAAACTCAAGAGTGGAGACCTACATAAATCGAGTTGCTCGTTTAGGAGTATATATTTCGGGTTTTTGATTGATTTATTAATTTCAATGGCTTTCAACAAATTCATTTTCCTCCCTTTGTTACATGTGTGTAGAATTTTGAGATTATCTTTAATTATCTTGTGTTTTGATTCTTGAAGATGCAAGTAAAGACAATCTCAAAATTCTACACACATGTAATAAAGGGAAGAAAATGAATTTATTGAAAGCCATTGAAATTAATAAATTAATCAGTGTTGAATTTCATAGCTGGCACCCTTATTCAATAACTACCTCGCTTTCCACCCTACCTGTAACCTCATATAACCTGATGTTCAGATTTCAAAATGTTAGTTTATACTTGATAGTGGGTTAGAACCCGAAACCGGTCGTAAGAATAAAATACCCAGTGGAAATTAGACAAAAAGTGTTTTCACTCATCTCATTAAACTGAAATTTATCATTCGTTAAAACTATTTTGGGACTTGGTACTATCACTTGGTACATATGAACAGTACTATCACTTCGTTGGAGTTAGATAATATCTTCATTTTTGGGAAAGAATGTATTTAGCTTTTTACTACTCCATCTCATTTTATTGTTGATACTATTATCTGTAACTCCTCACTGGACATCTGTTCATCATGCCAGATCTTTTTCAATATGGTGACTTTTAATATGATGCTGGAAAATTGATTGGAATCAGTTGTACCAACTTCGACGAGAAAGAACATTTCTTAATTGAGAGCCTGTTATCACACTTTGAAACTCATGCTCCCTTGAAAATCATCTCTAATTCGATCAGTAAAACTTCTCAACCGTGGTTCACCGATACCCTTTCAATATTGAGGAAACTGAAAATTAAACTCGAAGTTCACAGGCATTAGTACTGCTCTCCGTGTAATACCTTCAACGCGTCCCTCCAATCTGAAGAAAAGTCCTACTTCTCTTATATGCTAATCCTCCACACCGTCAGGACACTAAAGCCTTGTGGACCCAACTTGGATCCTGGAAAATTGGCAATAATGATAAATCCATATTTCTGGCATCTGACCTCGACATAAAAGATGCCAATATTATCAATTATCCTTTTATTGACTTAGTACCTATAGTACCTGGCCAATACAACTACATTGAAAGCTTCTACCAGAAGTCCTTTTTTTCAGCATCTTCCGAGTTAATCCTTATTAGTCCAGATTTGGTAAAACCACTGATTTTTAAGCAGAAGCCCCATACCTAAGGGCCTGACAAAATACTCCAACTGTCAATTGAACAATGCCTTTTACCTCTCACACATATAAACAATTCATCATTTGAAACAGGCTATGTTCTCCAACAGTGGAAGACCTCAGTTGTCAAACCCATACCAAATAAGTCCTCTGCAAAAGTAAATAGCCCCAGTGATATTCGCCCCATAAAACTGACATCTGTACCCCTCAAAATCGATGACAGAGCCATACTTTCCCAGATACAAGACTTTGTTGAGGAACAACCTTCGATCCAGTCAGGCTTCCGTAAAGGTCACAGTACAGTCTCCCATTATATTTTATGACAGAATATTTCCTCAAGGCCCTAGACAATCAAGAAGTGGTATCTCTTACCATATTCGATATGTCGAAGGCATTTGATACTGTCAACCTTGACTGCCTACTCGCCAAATTCCATTAATATGGGTTTAATGGTCAAATTTTAGACTGGCTCAAAGCCTATCTCTTCAACTAATCACAATTTGTCAGTGTAAATGACTACCTAACAGTACTCACTTCGGACACTCATACTCTCCATAATGGCGTGCCTCAGGTTCGATCTTACAACCATAAAGAGGTGAACCGAGGAAAACTTCCTACTCCTAAAGCCCACAAAAAGCCAAAATATTCTTGTTGGGTCATTCTTCAACTTGAGCCGCCCTGATGATTTCCCTGTATATATCGACAACAAATTCATTCCTTTTGTCTCTTAAGCTAAATGTCTTGGTGTTATCTTTGACCAACAACTCAAATTAGGTGTCGTCGTAAAGAGAACAACCGAAGCCTTAAAAAACTATTCCTCCTTCAAACGGGATTTGGACACTACCACTGAAATAAAGTTTTGCAACTATCTTGTCCTGTGCATACTAACTATGACTATGCTGACATAGTTAATGGACCTTCTTTATCACATGAAGAGTGTGCAAGATTGCAAAAAATGCAAAATCAATGCATTGGAAATTTGAAATTGTTCGTTCCGTTAACCAGCTGACGAACGTCAACCCTCAGAAGTCGAAACTTGTACGAGCAATGATTTAAGGAGGCCTTAACTTTCAACGTGCGATTACCCAGCACGGTGGCCCGGCAGGGAATCGCACCCCGGTCTTCCGCTTGAAAGGCAGAGGTCATTCGTTTCATAAAATCGGTTTGATGAATCAGAAAACAAAAAAAAATCATCTTTGTGTTATGTTCCCAGTGATATGAATTGAGCTGATATACCCTTCAGAGGATGTAAAGTACAACAATTTATCAAATCAATCAGTTGAAGGACCAAATTTTAAAGGAACAGTGTTTCTTGACAGAGAAATATTTTGAATTATTGACTGTTGGAATGGAAATGAAACATCAGCAACTTTCAACATATAGTCTTTAATAAAAGGTAAACTCCTTACAAACAGCAACTGTTTTATTGCAAATCAAACACAGTGGTTCATCCTACATTCTATGAAAAAATATGCAATTTCCCATTTAGACTGTAAAACTCTGCACTCACTATCAACTTTACGTTTTTGTGACACTATGCCAAAATCGTAACAATTATGGAACTCGACACAACGCGCACGACACAAATGCACAATACCTTCACAATCACTAGTTTGCTGTACAACTAGAATCCTTCTCCGACTTTATCGCTTCGATTACTCGACTCAACAGACTCACGTCGCGCCGACGCACTTATTTTATATCGATAAGGAAGGTTCTAGTCTACACTTAAAAATAATAGGGTATTTCAGCTTGTTGCTAAGAGTTGGCGTTACTGTCTATGATAGAGTTGTTTACTAGAAACTAAATAGGTACCATACTAACACTCTCTCGCTTGTCTAGGCAAGCGCTTTTTTCTGCGACACAATGCGATCGCGGGCCGCAGTGATATGGCCCGCATCTTTGACACGACTGGCCTACAGCGTTCAAGAATAATACCAGATGTAAGGTCAGATTGTACTGAGGTCTGTTCTGATAATACTTATGCTCAAATTGAGTTCTGGTGTGAAACACTTCAAAACAAAATAAATTCATAGGGTTGAACCACCTTTCTTCCTAATGAAGCGATTTCAGGGGATACTTTCACGAATTCTAATTTGGTTCATTTTCTGAGAGTATTCATCATATCAGGTAGGAGTCTTTGCAGAATCAATAACTTGTTTTCAACTACTCATCGGTAGTGTTTGGCATGAAAACAGAGTACATTTGCTTACAATCCAGCCATAAAAATTTGATTTAGAAAAGAATTTTGCAAAGAACTTTTTATTCAGAGAACATTTTTTGATGATTCTCTTACTTTTTTAATAATATATAAAGAATATGAATAAATTTTTTCTCACTCTTTTCAAACCTGTATCTGAACGTTGCTGATGACAGATATTCTTTATGTATTATTCGAAAAAACAACCACCAGAATTACCAAACCTACCAATCCTAAAATAAACTGTCCGAAACAGTCATTTGCCACTGAATACCACAGATGCAATTATGGAAAGCATTCCCCTTTATCTAGAATTGCTTTAAATTGAAACAAAGTTGATGTAGACTTTTTCAATTTGTCTGATTCAAGGTAAATTAAGAGCCGTTGTTTTGAATTGAAATTTCTTTTTTTATTTATATCACAATTATAGTCCTAGTCAATACTAAGTAAATTCAATCTTTCAATTTTTAAGTTTCAATATTTTCAAATGTTAACATTCTGAAATGCTGATGTATCTGTTTTTCAAATGAAAGGTTACCAGTAAAAAAATAATTAAATTTAAATAACAGTACATTACCTGTGTCAAAGTAGCAATCTTCATTAACCTTTAGATCAGGTCCATCCTCAAGTTCATAGATTACCTCTTTCATAGGTGAATTACTTTCATCAAGTTCATAGGTTACCTCTTTCATAGGTGAATTACTTTCATCAATTTGTAATGAGACAGGTTTTGGAGAAAGACTATCTGTATTGAAAGTAGTTACAGCCAAAGGGTCATCTTCGCCTTCTGGTAACAAATCAGACTGTTGGCTCCCACTTCCAAGACAATGGGAGCTGGAAAAATCTTCACTTTCTACATAATTATAATTCATCTCACAAGTATCATTGACGTTGATGGTATTATTTATTATTTTTGACCTTTCTTCTCTCAGATGATTACAATCCTTTAGCTTTGAGCAGAATTGTGCTTCAATCTGATCCATAACTGTAAATCCTCGAAACCCATCTTCAATATCTGTTAGTGGAGCTAATTTGTCTTCATTTAACCTCAGACGTTTTTTCAAAGGTAGATATTCATTACTGGAAAACTTTTTTGTGATTGATGGTAAATTAATAGTAACATTACTACTATCTTTATCAATACTTGACTCCGAGATGATATTAACTTCTTTTGTCTGTGGAATTATCAGTTCAGAAGAATTCTTGTTTTCCACATGATCAGTATTATTATTAGGTAGAGTATGATCTTCCATGCAAGTTGAATTGGATGTTATGTTTATAGTTACTTTTCCGGACCCTTGTTGCTTTTCTGACATATTTGGAATTTCTGTACCACCATTTTCTTTTTTTTGAAAGAATTCATATTTCTGCTTCATTTTGTGATAATCATCAATTTTATTTTTTTTCACAGGTGAGACAGAAAAAACTTCCACAGACATGTTTTTATTTTTCTTTTTGTCAAGAACTTCTTTATTTTTGGAAATATCATCTGATTCTATATTACATTCCAATTCACTTTCAACCTCCCTATATTTTTTGTTTTCAGTTTTCTGTTTTTTGATGGCAGTTACATTATCAGATGTCAATTCAGATATTACTTCTTTCTTAACATCTATCGGAGATAAGCTTCTTTCGTCAAACTGTTCATCAATCAGTTTTGACTTTTTGTTTACATTTTGTTCATCTACCGATTTAGATCTTTTCTTTGATGAATTTTCAATGATATTCCAAGGTGTTATTTCAGTTTCTATTACACTATATTCATAATGCTCTTTCATAGCTTGGAAATGCATCCACTGTGACTTTGTTCTATGTTTTTTTTTCAGAAACTCATATACAATGGTGAGTTTCTCCCATTTGTCTCTTATTTCCTCACAGCTAAAATCAAAACCAAAATTTGAATCACTGTTTTGGAACTCATACTGAATTTCTTTGAGTAACTGAGGACTATCATATCCATGAAAATTACAAACAATTTTTCTTTCTGTGAATTTTTTGATAAGTTCTTCAGTAAGACTCTTCGTAAAATTCATTTTAACACACTTTTTCCCTTTTCGAAAATCATCAATCGCAGTAAAATATGGCATCTTGAAATGAGCTTCTTTATTTCCAATGAGTTTAGTATATCGATAATTCAAATACCTCCATTTAGTTTCAATGTCACTTCTAACTAAATTTACATAGCCTTCTTTCAAGAATTCATGATATACTTCAGTCATCCTTTCCATTTTATGAGAACGTTTATTAGTTCTTCTCTTCAGTAAACATTCAATGAGAAACCAAACCATATCTTCTGAAAATTTTGACTGACCACCTTGGTGAAAATCTGAAATTTCATAGCAACTGTCCATTATTTTATAATATTTCCAAGATTCTTTTTCCACAAAATGATTCTTCACTTGCAAGTACTGCCTTACTAAATTTCTCCATGTGGATAGTATTTCCTCATCACTATATTTTTTAAATTCTCTACAATATTTGATTAAAAGTTTATTGAAACCACTCTGGTCAAGTTGTTTGGTTCTTAATAGATTTTTGGCTTCTATGTAGCACAAGATAAGAGTCTCCATAGCTAAAGGATTGTTTTCCATTATCAAGTTTTCAAAATATTTCTTAATTTATGGTTGTCTTTTTATCATTAATTTACAGCAAAAAACTTCGAGTCAAGCAAAACCTCTACTTCTAGGAAATCGAAGTACTCTCAGAGAATTCAATTCTCTTCTAATCTAAAGCATTTCTCACATCACGCAACAATCCGAAGATAGCGGGTATGACCTCTTGACTGCTCTTGCTTCATACAAGGCTTTGGCTACAAGAGCAATTAACCAACATTCTCGCTGATTCAAAGAGCGGGTTGGGGTAAAGTCTAGTAATGGGATAATTAGAATTAAAAATAATCGGTTATTCGATCATTGCAATGTCTTGAGAACATGGGAGGGATCATTCGAATAATGGGAATCATTCAAATGCCATAGCAAATTACGGAATACGAGTGACGCTGACAGAGCGAATGAGAAGGAGCAAGTGAAAAAAACGAGTGTGTTTAGACCACACAACTGAAGTGAAACTTCTCTAGCTCCATTTATATGTATGCATTTTTCAGAACAGGATAGTTTTGAAGGTGTTATGAAATAATAAGGAATACAAAATGAAGAAAACACTTTTCTGTGTCTCTTACTTTCCTCACCATAATTTCCTTCAATATTTTTTCTATTTTGATTTCCTGGACTGTATATGACATTTTACCTATGGTTTAAATACATTTTTGCATCACATATCCATTTCTGATCTTATTTTTGAATTTTATATATCTTTTTCTTATATTGATGAACAATCGAATAGTTCGGCCCCAGTATCTTTAATAGTCTATTCTTTTTTCTTTTCGTTTAGAATTAGGTTACAACAAATAAATACGAATAATAATGATACAAGTAAGAAGTTCGTTGAAACGTAGCAATTGCGTTGAATATTTCATCCAAATCGAAACATGAAAATGAAATCCATTGTCTCAATATTCCTCAACCTATTACGGAAGCGACAAAAAATCATAACATTCGAACTCCTACCTAACTGGCAGGAGCAGGGGAGTAGAGGGAAAGATAATTACATATCACAGATATGAATGCATATGTCACCTGCTCATCAAGTAAGATATTGGTGAACGCCTAGTCATTGCTCACATGATATATTCGACCACGGTGGGATCTCGAATCTCGAGTTGAAATTATTTCGATAAATAACAAAGTATGTGTCATCGAAATGTGTCATAGAATTTCACTTCACAGCCATCATTTGCCTCTATTGATGCCGTCGACAACAATGCCAGTTCACACATATTGACTCGAGACAGACAGTAGAGTTGAGTGAGCTGTTGAAGTTTTCTTTAAACTCTCCCATATTCACTAGAAATACATTTACATTTTGTCAACTACATTGCGAAAGTAATCAGACCTTCACTCCTTTGTATCATGGATTGAAGAGCGGCAAATTAACGGACTTTGATTTTTTTACTACTGCATTCGAGTTTGTGGCAGCTGAATACGCGGTGGAAAAAGTAATTTTTGCGACGGAATGATCAATTCGGTGATATATTTTTACACACACACACACACCCATTTTTCCTCCATTTTTACTAAAGTATTTGATAAATTGAGAAGAGATAAGAGAAAATGTCAGATGCTGAGGGCAGTAATGAAATCACAACAACTGAAAATCCTTATGCATATCTGAAGAGGGATTTTTCATCAGAAAATTTCAAAATTGAAGTGAAAAATTTACCCAAATTTTATGGCATGAATGTACTATTGTATTTATTGTTCAGTTTTCACGATATTTAGATTTGTTATTTCAGGAATTTCGCAAACTATTGAATGAAAAGTTGAAACTCCACTCCAATAAAATAAAAACCACAAGAAAAAACAGCTCATATGCATTTGTGTGTTTCAGAAATGAAGAAGATGGGGAAAATGCCATCAATGTTCTTACAAACTATAAGTGTAAAGGCTGTGATTTACAGATTTTGGTGAGAATATGAGCTTACAATTTCCTGATATTACCTGAAGTTTTTTTACAGAAAGCAAAACGTGCTCCTGATCCACTGGTAAAAAAAAGGAGAATGCTGAAGATTTTCATTCTAATAAAAAAACTAAAACTGAAGGCGTTTGTTCCCAAGAAGAAAAACTTAAGAATTCAACTATTCCTTATCACAATGTTGAGTATGACCAACAAGTATGTATTATATTGATAGAGCTTATAGCACAATTATTCTGAGAGTATATGATAGTACTGCAAGTTAAAAAATGCCAAATGTATTTAGTTATAAATCTTGAAGTCCATTTATAGAAACAATCCTAAAAAATTGGTGTTTTCTTTGACATAAATGACCCAGTTGGAGCCTTTTAAAAAAAGTTGAGAAAAGATAAGAATTTCACATGTTGCCGTGCTATTCCAGTTAGTAGCAAAATATTGCTATGCATTGAAAACACTTTCGGAACATCTCTCAACCGAAGCTGCCCCCTCTGCATACCATGCTTATATTCAATCTATGATAAAATATGGAATTATATCATGGGGAAACTCTGTTGATATCTATAGGATACTCATACTACAAAAAAATTGTATCAGGTATATGTATAAGATGAAAAAAAGAAACTAAAGCTGCAGAGAAACTTTTATTAGGAGCAAAATTTCAACTTGATAAATCTCTGTATATATGAAGCAGTAGTATTTGTAACACAAAATAAATCATAACTTTTCATTAACTGTGAAAATGATCACATATAAAACACAAGATGTAGAAAAGTAGAACTAAAATGTGAACCGAAACACCAGATCTACAATATTTTGTCTACTCATTTCACCATCTGATTTGGCATCATCAAGAGAATAACTATACTGCTCATATACTGTTTGTTCAACCTACTGTTCATCTAACATAATTCCTCTCCTGATGATACCTATTTGATAAATTCTTCATTTTAATATTTCAACATGATTGATTCTTGTCAAAATTATGTCTACTTCATTTATAAAAAAATACCCCAGACAACTTCAAAATATGAATTAATGATAATGAAAATAAAATAGAACAGTGTTTTCCAGTGTTTTATGTTTTTGTTTTGTCTTAAAACTATGTGTGTGATAATATTGATTATGTATGTAAAACTTTCATTTATTATTTTTAACTGACATATTCCACACTCCTCAGAGTTTATATGTGTACATTATATGTAACCGGAGCAAATAAAGATCTATCTATTTATCTAATGACAAACTTTTCGTTAGAAATCCCAATGGAACGAATAAAGAAATATGTTATCTAAGTGCTCAGAATTCCCATAAAAGTCCAAAAATCCTTTGTAGAAATGAATCGGAAATGAGATAACTGAGATTCATCATTTTTTGAACTGTTCATCAAAAGTCATCATCTTCATGAGTTATCTTCATGAGTTTCTTCAAACCATTTGTCCAATTCAAATACAATCCTCAATTGTATTTGACTTCACATAAACGATTGGACTTTAACCCCTCTCAAAATGTATCGATCTTTGCATTACAAGATTATAACAATCTTTCATGTTTTGAATAATACAGTTATTAATAATTACACAATTGTATTATTAATAATTACATTCTTATTAATAATTCTACATAGTTCTATGTACATACCAATGTACAAACAGTGAATATCAGTGTGAAGGTTTTAGCTAAGAAAGCGGGTTAAATTCAACCCAAAAATCAATTATTTCAATTAAAGTTTGCAGTATTTTTTTCCACGGACTTCGCAGATTTGTTTTTTCAACGACCTCGTCCGCTATTGGGCTAATCTATATATCTGATTATTGAATTAAATTCTCAAGAATGAGCCGATTCGTGAATAAAAAAAAAGTGAAATAAAAACCACCGTTAATAGTTATCAGCTTTAAGGTAGAAATACTATATGTAAATTCCTCTTGATGTTATAGTCAGGGAGCTTATTGGGAACTTCTAATTTTGGTGCAACAATGTATAACATTTTGGGAAAAGAACTGGAAGCTGAGAAGGCTACCTATAACCAGAACTTTCAAGAAATCAAAGATGATCTAAAGCTAAAGAAACTGAAACACGAAAATGTAGAGCTCAGAATAAACACCAAATAGATAAAGAACAGCTTGAAAAATATAAAAAGAGATCGATGAGATAGACAACATTAACATATCAATGATTACGTCACTAAATGTGTTAACCACTGAGAAAAACTTTTACTTTGAAGAGCTGAGATCTTTAGGGGAAAGGATATACAACTCTAGACACTATCCAACAAGAGAGAAAAATATAAAATGACAATAGGCAGAAATAGAATCAGGTCGATGTGTATAAAAACAGAACTAGAAATGAAAAAAAATAGTTATTTCTGGGCACCATGGTAAGGAAATGGGGTACATTTTGACCAGCTTAATGGAAACATATTCTGTTTCATCTTTTGTTACCCCATTGCTGCATGAGATACTGCAATCTCTTTTGCAAAAGCCTTTACCGAAAAGGATGTGGTTGTAATATAGCCTCGCCGTATCCCTACCGCACTGCTGGACGAACTTTCTCGCAAGATTACAGCACACATATTTGTTGATAGTCTCGGAACTTTAAAGATATTAAAAAAAATTCTCTTTTGGAGTGTGATAACTTGTTATATATGTTACGGTAAAAGTACATAATTGGTGATTGTATACAATCACCAAAGTCACTGGTAGATGTACGAAATTATTCTCAATTATCTACTTTTACCGGCAATTGTATACAATAACCAAGGTACAGCGGTAAAAGTAAGAAAATGAAATGAAAAGAAAAAATAAAAACAATAAAATCAAATAGTTTTTCAATTAGTGTAATTTTTATTTATTT
>WOGR01000385.1:0-26463 GCA_015342045.1 Leptinotarsa lineolata | reverse complement strand
GATTAGGGAACCTCTGAGCAAACTAGAATAACAGGACTTACTGCATAAGTATACCGAATACGTATTATTTGTTATTAGGTATGATCGTTTCTTGCAATTATTCAAAAAAATGGAGAAAATAAAGTGAAAGTGTGTGACATCAAATTATTTGTAAGAAAATGATCTTTCACAAATGATTAGCAAAAATTTTTTAGTTTCTTAATTCCTCTTTTATTGTCGTTCATTGAACGAAGTAAGAGTAGGTGATAGCATAAGTTAATAATAATTAAGGTTAATGTGTAAATATTGTTATGAAGATGATTGAAAGGAAGAGCGAGTTCTGCTTCCGTTACTCAAATGACAAGATCAGAACCTGAATTCTGTCATTTGACAAAAAATTTAGAAAATATAATCGAAGAATCGTCTGTATTATTCATACCTATTATATTTTGCCAATAGAATCAATTATTATTATTCACAAAATATCGACGGAGACGTTAAATCTACTAATTTTTCATGAGAAAGTTTGAAATTATATAATGGAAAAGAAGAAGGGGAAATTGGGTGACGAATCAAACTGCCATGTTGCTTTGCAGTCATCAGTCTTATTTATGTACACATGGAATCATTTGGAATAAAAATATCATGAACTCTACGAGAAAATATTTTTCGTAAATTGAATAGTTTAACATCTTGAGATAAATATCGATTGAACTCTCCACCAATATGCAGATTGATTATAAAAAATCAATTGAACCCTCCATCAACATGTAGATTGGCTATATGATTATTCAAGCGATCTCTCCTTTTGAACTTCTTAAAACAGTATTGACAAAAAAACCTTGCCTCTATACATTGTTGTGATAGATGAGACCATAAGGATTCTTTACTTTTGTAAGTCTTGTTACATCTCGGACATGGATGACGTTTCTCTGCTGAAACAAGCAAACTATATGAGGCGGACTTGATAAGAATATAGTAATTCAATTATGTAGTACATGTTTATAATATCATATTGCATTAAAAACTGATGAAAGCATGAGTAAGATATGAACGATATATAAAAAAAATAATTTAATAATTCAATCTGAAGAATGTTGGGTGTGTTTCTATTTAGAATTAAAAAAAAAAAAGATTTTCAACATCTCAATATAATTGAAAGTAGAGATTAAAATTGAAAAATTGAAGTCAGATTTCCAAGTCCAATCTGGGCATGTGTCGTGAGTCGGGCGCACTAGCACCGCAGGGCTATCAAATTCGTTTCTGTGCATGGGTATCTCGTAGACGATAAGAGATTGAGTGTCGGTTGAATTCTGGTAAAGTTGCGTATTTTAGACACCTATTCAATGATGTGACAAAATAGAATATAGATCCTTTGGTTCTGGAGATAGACAGGAAAACCCAAAAAAATCCCAAATTATTTTTTGTCTGTATCTTCTTTATTCGCTGACATATTGGAAATCTGTCCACATTTTGCTATTGGCACTTGATGTAAGCTATCATAATATATCCATGAATCTTCTATACAGGGTGTCAGCTGACTTGGGCCACCTCCATCTTTGAATTTTCAAATACGGACCTGTATTTTTTGTTGTGGTTTTTGGATCGTCAAAGTTCACTTCGTACTGAGAGATTGAATTTAATTTTATATATCGGGATGTTTCGGTAATATTTTATTATAATTGGGTGAAATATTCCCTTTTAAATTACGGCCCTGGAAATCGGTTGACTGATTTGAATAAAAACACAATAGCAACTTTTATGTCTTCCTATTTACCGTACAGTTTTTCGAGAGTTATTTTTCATTTATAGGTACCTATTCATATTTTTTCACATTTCCATTGTTCTGAGCGTTTTATACAATGATCTTTGAATAGCCAAACCTTTTATGATTATCTGAAACATATCTACAACAAAAATATAGTATATGTGTTCTGATAAGAAGAAAAAGAAATGATAGCAATAATAACATCCGAAACGAACATTATAATCGTAATGAAAACTGAAATGAAGTAATTTATATACACAAAAAATTTGAAAAACACTTCATTGTTAGATTTTCGCTTAACAGTTTAACGAAAACGCAACACGTGTTTCGCCATGCAATGGCTTCTTCAGACGTGTCTTCTCTACCTAACTAACTTATTGTACATAAACAATGCCTTATATAACTTTACAATTTGAGGTACCTACATTCCAATTACCTGAGATATATAAAAAGAAAAAACTCTCGAAAAACTCTACGGTACATAGGAAGACGTAAAAGGTTCTATTATGTTTTTATTCAAATCAGTCAACCAATTTCCAGGGCCGTAATTTAAAAGGGAATTAATCACTAAGTTATAATACAATATAACCGAAACATCCCAAAATAAAAAATTTAATTAAATTTCTCAGTAAGAAGTGAACGTCGACGATCCAAAAACTACAACAAAAAATACAGGTCCGTATTTAATAATGGTGGTGGCCCAAGTCAGATGACACCTTGTATAAATGATTCATGGATATCTTCTGATAGCCGACAATAGCAAAATGTGGACAGATTTTCAATATGTCTGCGAGTAAAGAAGATTTAGGCAAAAAAATAATTTGGGATTTTTTTGATTTTTCCGGTATATCTCCAGAAACAAAAGAGCTATATTCGTTTTTTTTACATCACTGAATAGGTCTCTAAAATACGCAACTTTGCCATAATTTAACCGATACTCTATCTCTTATCGTTTAGGAGATACCCATGTACAGAAATTAATTTGAATAGCCCTGTATATATTTATATATTATATATTAAAACATACTCTATGCCTCTCATGTGAACCTACGACTTTGTAGGTACGTGTGACAGATATCCGACGGAAAAACAACAACTAACCCAGCTAATGCCGCACAGAAAGCTGAGGTAAAACCATCAGGCACCTGTGCAACGTCTTCCATTTGGAAGATTCGTCGCACATCCGCCTTTCAAGCGGAAGACCGAGGTTCGATTACCCGCCGGGCCACCGTGCTGGGTAATCGCACGTTAAAGGGTAAGGCCTCGTTAATCCATTGCTCGCACAAGTTTCGACTTCTGAGGGTTGACGTTCGTCAGCTGGTTAACGGAACGAACAATTTTTTTAGAACAACAATTCACTTCATATGTATGGAAAGCAGAAATTAATTTCATTTGGTCTGGACTCCTACCGATAGTCCGATTTCGGAGTACTTGCTCCGAAAATGACCAGGAAGGTTATTCCAGAAGGCGTGAACCGTCTGAGTATCCCGAACAAACAAAATAAATTCCAACTAGTCACAAGCTCTTTCTGCAATTGATTCAGTAGGATGTCGACTGCACCACCTGTAGACAAAGTCCTAAAACAACTTCACGAACACATTCACCGGGGTATGTGTTATAATAATGATTATATTCTTGCTAAAGTTCGCACCATATAGCAATTTTTTTTTTATTGATTTTACGATAAAAAGCTATTCTTCATTGAAAGTCCTGCATGGTCTCAAACCTGAAATACAGCCAGAAGATAATAGTTTTTTCCAATCGTATACGTGATTACTGAAAACAAACAATTGTTATCCAGAAAAGTTGTTCAGAACTGAAAACTATGTTCAAATATGCAATCACATCCAATTACATGGAAAAAATATATTTTTTTTATCTACCTACAATAACAATGCAGATGTAACTGAGGTTACATGATCGTCAAATAGAATTCGTTAACATGCCGATGATATTCATTGTGGAAGAAAAAGTAGAAATTGTTGAAATATTTAACAACAGACATCCAGAGAAATATATACTCCATACATCAGTATTGAGAATTATGGAAAAATTCAAATTATGTGGAGATGTTATAAATTAATTCACAAACTATGTATTTTTAATGTTTTGTTTATTTAATGGTAATTTTCGAAAGTAAACATAATGAAGCCTGTAGCTTGTATGTGATATTGACCTCTAATATAATATCATCCTGCACTAAGAAAATCACTAATATATTTGAAAGACAAGCGATTGAAGCTTATCACGATCATAATCCTCGCAAGAATATTACATATGCAATAGGAATTGAAATAACAGTACCCATGAAAAAAACTCTTGATATGGAAATGCCTAATTCGCTTCATAATAATAGTAATACAATAATAATACATTTATCATTTACCACAGTACTATTGAAACTAAACGAATGACTAAATGTGGCATACAGTAAACTATCAAATATTCATTGCCAAAGATTAGATATAATTTGTTGCATACATATAAATTCAGTAATATAAAAATTTCTCTTAAAAGTAATATTTTTTTGTTTCACCTATACTCATCTTTTATTTCACTTTTGAGGTTGAACGGAATTATAATTAATGCATAGAATTAAGCCACAGCTTGATTTTTTTCAAATAAACAAATATGATTAGTATTCCTAATGTGGGAGCAGTGAAGTGAAATTATTTTTGGCCTACTGCTTTAGCAGTTTTTTCGATTACAAACTCTAAATATTTTCTATCTTGTATGATGATCATTTTTTATGGAGAATAAATGACTTTTATTTTTACGTTGCAAACATAGAACCTTGTGAAAGTATAGATCATTCATATCTAAAATGGGTGTTTCCTTGAATTATTCTGTGTTGGATAACTGCGCTCTCTGCTATAAATTATTTTAGGAAAATATTTCGGTATTACTTTTAGAGGTTCATTATGACAGCTGTACACATCACCACAATCAGATGAGCCATATTGGATGTGGGATTCCACCAGGGCGTAGTACAAAGATTCAAGTTCTTTGACACTGGTAGTATTTTTCTGGTGTTTGAATGTAAATAGTATTGATCTCAATTTTTTGAATACTTTATAAATACGAAAATCCCATCTAACTAACTAACGTCGAAAACATGTTGCAAGTGACAAGATGAAGTTGAATGTGATGTTATCTGCAGTGGAAAAACCTAAATTGTTTCTGCGAAATAGGGCACCTCACCTTCTAGATAAAATTGGTAACGAGACAATGTCAAAACATTTTTAAGAGAACACTTTTCATCCAAATGAACAAAAATATATTCATACGTTGAAACCTCACCCAAAAAATCTGGAAAACGATTATTTTTAGGCTAGCAACTGAATTGATAATGAACTATTACACGCTTGTTACGCAATCAGCATTATTAGCACTGAATTTCTGTAGTTGATAATTATTATTGAATACATTATTTTGTTATGCATCATTTATTTCAATGCATGATAAAAATAATCCAATATAAGTTTGGGAGATGTGGAGGTTATTGAATTTTCAACGAATAAAGAGATGAAAGATATAAGTTTTCGATATTTTCGAAAATAAATTCACTTTACTATTGGACAAAATTGATATTTTCTGACAAACCTCATATGAGATTGAACAATATTGATATCTGATGATTTGCAAATAAAATAGTTCAGTCATTTAGGTTCTGGCCAACATGTCTATGACAACTACTTACAAGCAGAAAGAATATAATTAGTTAATTTAAATAATGAATACTGCTAGCGAATCAAATTTTGGAAAGAGATACAACAGAAAAAAAACTATAAATATAAATAAAATAAATAAAAATGGAATTTTAAATGATCAGTTCTATCTGAGATATGTGTTAATTGCGTCAACTTAATTTGTTTTCTTCACTAAGGACTAATTATCACATGAAAAAAGGTTCTATCCGTTTTGAGAATCCACTCTTTAATAATCTTCTTAAAAATATGTTTGCTATAAATAACTCTTATACTTTCTGGCGATGAGTTGTATATTTTAGGTACTAGATAGGTAAAAGTTCTCTGCCCAACAGCTTTCTGTGCTCTTGGAATTTCGAGATAATTTGAAATCAATGCCCTTGTTCGGTGAGTATGATGTACTTTTTCAAAATATATCTGGTTATTTAATGCAAAATTCAAAATATATTTTAAATATAATTGTCGAATATCCATGATTACTAAATCGTTATATAATTGATCAGTTGGAAATGTTTTTTTTTCAAATAACATTATTTTAAGTATTGCTTTTTGTACAACTTCCAATTGTTTCAGGTAGATCTTCCTAACACCGTAAATGTACAGAGCTGATGAAACAGTATAATATATTTGTCGAAAACGGTTTGCACCGAAAAAAAAATAGACATATATTTCATTTATACATAGGTAGATAGACAAATAGTCCGTTTTGTTTTATTTTATTTTATTTAATAATTTCATTCATACTGTAATCAATCGACTCAGAGTTCATCAAAAAATTTTACAAGATATTAACTTATACAGTTGTAGGCCATACATTGTTTGAAAAGCTAACACAAACCTAGAACGCTTTGAGGCACTAATACTAATATTCTATGATATACTGACTATATACTTATCAATAGAGTGTTTCAATTAACGATACATTATAATATTTCAGTTGCTACAGTTTGATTTGAGTATGTAGAACTTCGTTCATGAGATCATTATAACTGCACTCAAAAAATCCATGAATAATATACTACTTCAGAGCTTCACTTGCTGAATCAGTCCGCTGCTTTTCAGCATCATATTGTGTTTCATTTTGAGGTGAGTTTCCAACTCCTGTTTATAGTAATACTTCTTCTCACAGAAATAACAAACGAGGGATTTTTCTTTTCCACACTCCACCCTCTGATGTCTCCTCAAGTTAGTTTTTGTGGTGTACGATCTTTTACAACTGACGCAAAGATGCCGAGTCTTTCCTAAAACGAATATGGATATTTGGAAAAGTACGGCTTCGAAAAGTGAACCTTTTTTCAACTACTTCATCCAGTTTTCATTCAGTGTTAGAGCAATCCAACGATGAGAAGCGTACATCTATCTCTCAATTACTGTCATGCACTGTCAAAATACTGGTGAGAAAAAACCGTCAAACCTTCCTTTCGGAAATTTTTATAATATATATAATATAAAAATAAGTATATTCAAAAATATATGACAAGTATTTATTTCTTCCAAGCTGATAGTTATATACGAATTGAATACAAATTGTTTTGACGAAATAAAATAATATTTATTTTGTAGAAAATGTGAAAATTTCATTCTAGTCTATTTGGTCAACTTCTGTGAGATACTAGACATCACACCATTCGTCACCTAATAGCCACCACATTGTCTGAAAAATTCGAAGTTTATGAGAAAGTCAGCTGTACAGTTTCCAATGTTAGCAATAGACAGAAAGAAGGATATTTTATTCATATTGGATACAACAATAAGATTCGGAATAGACAATTATCAACCTGTTGAACTTGTCACAATAAAAAGAAATCTATGAACCAATCATCAAATTCTTCAAGGAGAAATATTAAAATTAATGGAGAAATAGAAGTCATTGGTGACTGAGGAACAATTTCTAATTTTTTCATAAATTTTACCAAACAGTTCAGAATGTTAATGGAAACTGTAAACTTCATCTCTCTTGAAACCTTGAAATATTCAGTTAAAATTTAAGAGAACATATTTATCCACATTGAGTGGTTATTCTTCATTATTTTATAATTCTGAATCATCATATGCAGAGACTCGGACTGTCAGAAGACAGTGTGTGTCGCCTCTGTTTGGAATATGATGAAACAGCAGAGCACATACTTTGTGCCTGCCCCGCCGTGGACCGAATCAGGTTTTCAGAGTTTGGTAGAACCACACTTCTACCATCTGACCTGAAAGATCACTCACTATACAAACTAATCGGTTTCGTCAAAAAGCTTGGTTTATTTGGTCGAGTTTGAATAGGTGTGAGCCACAATAAACCCTTGTGGATTGCGGTGCAGGTTCGAATTGACCCACTCACTTCTGACCTAACCTAACCTAACCTAACCAGATTCAATCCAATGTTACAGAATCAGAAATCGGTTTTCTCCAAAAAATAAATATCTCCGAACCGGATATAATTATGTTAGGACAGACAATTCCGCTTTCTGTTTCGAAAAGTTTGTTGGGGGTTAAAATGGACACCAATATGTCTTGGCACAATCACGTCGCTGGAATTGCAAAGGCTGATTCTCAAAAGCTTCGAACCCTGTTTCGAACTAGAAAACTGTACACATCTCAGCAAGTTTTGATGCCGAAGTTGCTGGATTCCATCCAGAAAAGAGCCATCCTCCTGATTGGAGACGCGAACATCACTTGCAACTTTGATAGTCTGGAACATCGAAGAGAGGTTGGAGATTGGTCTCTCTTTTATAGATACTTTTTGATATTTCATCATGGTTTCTATAAATATTTTCTCCTTCAGTTCCAAGAAAGTAAAAAGAAGTATTAGGTTTTTCATGTTCAACGAAGATGAAAGCAATGGTACCGATGGCTCGCATGTACTACATTCATTTCATCACTTTATATTTTACATATAAGATCCGAAATAAAGACAGCAAAATGACAATCTTTGTTGAAATTATCTAAATGAACAATTCGTTCAGGCCAGTCACATCTCACGTACACAGTAGGTTTACGGACTGACACCTATCAGAAAACAATTACTCCCCTGACTAATACCACGAAGGGCGTTGGATTATATCCGACAGGTGTCAGTGCAGGATTCTCCACAGAAGTAATTCCGGCATATGCAGTTGGCGATACAACTTCCGGAATCGAAACGAAAGGAATATTTGTTGATCTCGGGGAGGTCAAGTCGGTAGAAATGACTCACAAGAGAGTTAAGAACATGATAATTATTCCATCAAGAATAATAAAAAAGCTCTCAAACAATATGGAGAGCACCAAAGTTATATCTAATTCCATCAGCTATGGTTTCTTTGATCATGAAATCTGCTATTTTTTGTCAAGTTATTCCTTAACCCTTAATCCTATCCAACATTTACGGATTTTATTTCTTCTTACTAACGGAATTCATTGCCGTAGTACATTTCAAGGTGAACACATCAAAATTTGAAAATATTTTAAAACAAAATGATCCATATTCCTAATAATTTCTATAAAAACCACAGGATAATTAGTTACTACAATAATCAATCATAACTGTGTAATGGAAAAGACTGGAAACTGAACTACAGATAAGCTTAAAATAAATATCGAAATGTTCACGTTAGTAACCACGAATTACTTTGTACAAAAAAAATTAAATTCACTCTAGGTTTAAGACAAGAGAACCCGATTTACATAAAAAGGTTTCTGAAAGTGGAAAAAGGAAAATTCAAAATATATGAAAACAACAACAATTTTCGAAACTAAGTTATGGCAATATAACGGTTTAAGGAACAGTAATGAAAAAATTCAGGAAAAGTGTATGACGTGTTCCCAATTCTGAATATACATTTGGTAGTTCATATTTAAAGAATGTGAAAAAATATTATCAAATCAAGACAAAATTGTTGAATATATCATACTGTACAATAATTATCATACAGTGAGGATGTGAAAATTTTCCCTCCTAAACATTTGAATCGATCAAAATAATGTGTCACTTGGCGTTAAGGAGGCACTACCGATTTTTTCAAATGGAACAAGAAGTCTGGTGGTTTTTCGTTTGAAAAGTATATTAATTCTTTGTTCAAAATTTCATTTTTGTAAATCGAATTAGCCGCCACTGAGTAAAGAGCAGTTTTATATTCGTATTGAAAATCTGTAAACAAACGATAAATATCAAAAATTAAGAAAACATGTATTAGATATGCCTTACAGTTATTTCAAATAACTGTTTGAAATATTCACTATTCACTTCCTGAAAATGATTACGTTCGTTAACAAATTAATTTCTGCAGTTGTGTAACGTATACTTAAAATTTCATTAATGCCCACAAATTATCTGAAGGTGTCACTAAACACTTCCGAACCAGCCTATCGTATTGAGGGGGTTCCTCGTCTTGCTGAAGAGCATCATCAGTTTGAAAAATTGGATTTGTTCAAACTGGTAGATAGGCAGATTTCGTCTTTCAAAATGGCCCACTGGATCACCTGATATAACATTTCTGGATGTTTGTGAGCCGATTCGTGATATTTGATAAACAACCACAGTTCATTTCATGAAAATACCCCAGAAACATTCCATAATGTCAGGCAGTGAATGTTAAACAAATCGACCATATATTAGAATAAACTGGAGAAGATTATAAATATTTTTTTTAATAATTATTATAATCGATTGTTCCTATTCTAAAAATGCATATAATTATTCAGTGTTTGTGAGAGAAAATACTTATCAAACGACAATGATATCAAGAGATACGTACTGTGAAAATAAAACAATCAACTCCAATGAAACGGATAGAGCTTAATGAGTAGCACTCATCTCTGAACAATTCAGAGTTCCCGAAGAATTTTTAGAGTTTTCAGTTCTTTTTTTTTCATTATTGAACTGATGGCTTCTAAAATAATTCTTGAATTGTATCTTGAACTACTTAAGTGGTGATGTTAATCGAGAAAAGCCTGAAATAGAGAGCTTCATCACCAAAATCGCATATATATTTGCATTATGCAACCATTCTTCCATTTGGCTACACTGTACTGATCACGGCCAATTAGGTAGAAACGGTTTGTATCCTATCTATGGATTTGGCGGATACATAGTTTGAAAAGGAAGAATTTTATCATTTAGACACAAACCATGAATCATGAACTGGATGGAACACTTCTTTAATTTCACACGCAAGACTTTAATGTGACGTTAGTGACAAGCGGGCAATTTGAAATTCATAAATCACCAAAAAATACCAGATAATTTTTTCGTCCAGACCAGGCAAGCGATAATAACAGCAAGAAAAAGGTAATATGTACTTTTGTATTATTGAAAATAATTTCTGTTGAAAACTTGTTGAAAGACTTCAAAGGAGAAACATAATTTTATTATCAAGAGATGAAAATTAATCATTTCATAAAACTAGATAGAGAATATCAAATATAACAATATTGTTTCATATATAACTATTGAATTCCAAATATCCTTGGAATAACTCGTTTTCAAAGCTCTTTACTGTCGATTTTGATTCCGTGTACTGCATAGTAGTGTTTTTTCATGTTGAATCTTCTTGAAGTTGCGTGAGAACAGTTCTTGCAATGAAATACATTCAACTTCATGCAGTCCAAAGACAAATGTGTTTGGAATGTTTTTTTATTCTTGAAGAATTTTCCACACGTTACACACGATACTGAAATATGATCATATATTTGAAATATATACTTTTATCAACACAGAAAATTTAAATTTATTTTATTCATTCTATAACTAAAGATATACCCAGGAATGAGAATTTGCGGAATTTACATCATAACAACCTTACAGCTGTCCGTATGGGTGTCAGTAAATAATGAATGAAAAAGCTGTAAAATAACATATTTCAAAAAATTCTTTGGAACACATTTCATTGTGGAGGACTCAATATTTCTTAATGTTCCCTTCAGTGGTGAGAGAGGTAGCAGAGTTTACGAACATATCAAAAGAACGTGTTTGTCATATATTAAATCAACATTTAGGCATAGGAAAGCTGTCCGCGCATTGGGTGCCGCGTTTGCTCACGTTAGACCAAAAACGTGTTCGAATAAACATTTCCAAAGCTCTGTTGGCGCAGTTTAGGTGCAATCAATCCGAGTTTTGACGGCAATTAATTACTGAGGATGGAACTGGGATATACCATTATACCCCCGAAACAAAAATACAGTCCTAACAGTGGACTGAAAAAACGGAACTGGCTCTAAAAAAACAACAACTGATTTTTCGGCTGGAAAAGTGATGGCGAATGTTTTTTGGGACAGTCATGGAGTTATTTTAATCGATTATCTTCAAGAAGGAAAAACCATTACAGGAGCATACTACGCATCATTATTTGACAAGTTGAAGGCAGAACTTGCGGGAAAACGGCCTATATTTGCAGAAAAAATCCTATTTCACCAAAACAACGTACCGTCTCATACCTCAGCGGTTGCCATAGCAAAAATCAACCAATTACAGTTCGAACTGCTTGACCATCCGACATATTCACCAGATCTAGCCCCAACTGACTTCTTTTTGTTTCCTTTTCCTTTTATTCTTGTTGAGGCAATCACTTTCGTGGACATTTTTTTGCAGAGAAAAACGCCGAGTACTATTTGGACGGGTTACAGAGATGAGATCATCGTGAGATGATCCAGTCGAATACTTTTGTAAATGTATTTATAAAATAATATCACGTTCACAATCTTTCTTCGATGTTTCAGACTATTGAAGTTGCTTGTGATGTTTGGGTCCCTAATCAAATGCATTATTTTTTAATAATAATAATAATCAGTTAACTAATTTAGTGATCCAATAATTTTTCTGAAGAAAAGTTGGTTGGGTAGCAGGATCAATTTCTTCTTAGAAAAAACAATTGTTTTCTTGCCGACGTTTCGAAATTAATTAAATTCTTCCTCTGAGCTCGAAAAGTGTTTCTTCGTGTTGATATAACTTAGAGCACTGAGGAAAAATTCAAATAAATTCGAAACGTCGGCAAGAAAACAATTGTTTTTTCTAAGAAGAAATTGATCCTGTAACCCAACCAACCTTTCTTCAGAATACCTTATAAAAATATTCACAGAAAAAAAAACATTTTACATAAAAGTACAAATGTGAATAAACAGCGGCAACACGGCCAACAACGTTTTCTTTTTGAAACCTGGAAAAGAGGCAGCTTTGTATTCTCCGCTAGAAACTTGCGCATCCCCAGTTAAAAACCACATCCTCTTTTTACACGCGATGAGCAGGTGCGATACCACGTCTGCTCTCTTCAGGCAAGGAAAGACGAAATTTTTAAATACGCTTGTAAAAAATCCCAGCCTCGGCAACGTGATCAACATCTTCAAAAACCCCAACGCCTCCCAAGAAGCAGTAATCGCCGCAGGAGAACTTTTTCTGGTTTCCCTGTACAGTTATACAGGGAAAACTACACCCACACTCAACCACCTGAGGTACATCTCCTTCAGCAAGGCAGCGTTCACGCTCAGCTCAAACGTAGCAGCTTTACCACCTAGTGCTGCTGCAGCGAGGGAGCACTCTCTCA
The DNA here is from genome assembly GCA_015342045.1 of Leptinotarsa lineolata. Taxonomy (NCBI): domain Eukaryota; kingdom Metazoa; phylum Arthropoda; class Insecta; order Coleoptera; family Chrysomelidae; genus Leptinotarsa; species Leptinotarsa lineolata. The sequence goes on along the minus strand of WOGR01000385.1, from coordinate 13,504 downwards.
AGGTCTACCACCAGGTTCAGCACTGGCTTGGTGTGAAAAAAAAACTGAGGAGTGGGGTTGGAAAAAAGCGATCTCAGGCTTAGAGCCAGAGATCATGCTTGCTTCCCAAGCTCCCCCTGCTCCTCTAAAGTTGATTTCGTGCAAGTGCACCACAAATTTCCAGCAAAATTGTGGGTGCAGGAAGGCAGGTCTATCCTGCTCTTCCTTATGCGTAAATTGTGAGGGCACTTGCAATAACATTGAAACGGTGCAAGAGGAGGAGCAGGGCGAGGAGGAAGTCGAGGCTGAGATGGACGATTTGTTACCGTTGGATACTCCATAAGGAGAAAACTCAAGAGGTAAATGCTTGCAATATCTCAATACTACTCAATCCGTTATTGAAATATAACTCCCTTTACTGATTATATGCTTTTATTTTTTTCTTTTACAGATGGAAACGATCCAGATCCTAGTGAATGGCCCTCGAAAAGGTTGAGTACGTAAGGAAATCGAAGGTACAATAATATGAGGATTGCAGAGGAACAATATTTTGACAGTCACAACTTTCTAAACTTTCTAGAGTTCTCACAGTCCTCACTAACCCGTTCGAAGAAGAATTCAAAGATTGAAGAATGAAGATGATGACAATTTTAACGTTCATATTACTATTAATATACACAGATTTTATTTCGTACATATAAACGATTCCATGTTTTTATAATCAATGTATTGTTTGAAACTGAATTGAACTTTTTTTCTTTATACTTACTTTTCCATTCATTTTTGGAATACTTCTACATATATATGTATGGCTATAATTTACAGAAGTAAACATAGGTACGAGTGTGTTTAAACGTCAAATAATTACGTTGGCTGGATAGGGATGACGACTCCCGCGTCAAACCACCGAAATTTCGATTTTTGCAGTTTTCTGTTTTTCACATAATATTTGGTCCTGAACACTTTGACGATATCAAAGAAGTTTCCCGCGTCAAATCGTCAAAAATCCAGGTTTTAGGAATTTTGGGGTTTTCCCCCTCTTTCAGCGTTCTCCCGTGGCTTAACGGTTAACCGTAGAAAAAAACTTTATGGACATAAAATGTAGAAAATTTTATTTTCTATCTTTCTATATAGGTGACCTTCCTAAACCAATTGCGTAGTTTTCGAGTTATTCGCAAGAAACCAAAAAGTAAAATTTTTTCAAAATTTTTGCAAAAAAACATATTTCCCGTGAAAAATTCTGTTGGTAAATCTGATTCGTGTTCAGCCGCCCAAATCACCAGTAAGTCATGATCCTTTGTATATACGAGTATTAATCTATTGTTATTCAATTCCTCTTTATGAGATTTTATCAATCAAAATGTTCATTAATATTTCAGTTTCTTCAAAACATAATGAAAAATATCGATCAATCCATATGAACTTAATCAGCTGTTAATTTCATTCATCGGTAAGTCATGAAGTATTTCTCCCATATGTTGATAATAAAACTGTAAAATAAGCAAAACCGACGGATCTGACTCACAACAATGTTCGATCCGATATTAATGGCAGTTGTTTATTTTTTCGAACAAATGGAGTGTTTGAATCCTAGAAGGTATTTGCTGATTACAAATCTATGTTTGAAACGGAAACACAATTTCTAAATGTTTATTTTTACGTAGCAATATAGCAGAGATCTGTAGTATATTGAAATAAAATCTCCGAAAGAATAGATGAAATGATTGATAATATTTTCTGGGTTTTTGAAAAACAGACTACTTCAGTTGCTTCGATGAGCTGAAATTGTGATAGAAAATTAAATTTTCATTGTCTATTTTCCACGATTGTGACGAAAGATGTCATTGCATACATAGACCACTGCAAATAATTTTTATAGTTTTTTTTTTAAGGAAAAAACACAAGCACTACAGGATAAACCTTGAGGCGCTCTAAGAGTGGTGCTTTTGCGAAAGTAGTGATTCACATTGGATTTGAATTGCTGGAGATTAAATCCACTGGGAAAAACGTTCTCAAGAAGTTTACACCACATGAACGCAGATCTCCAAAAGAAAGCGTTTTTAAAACAGTGAGGCTCGAGGTGTACTGAGTTGAACTTCGAAACGATGAGCAGCCACAGTCCGTCGCGTATTTCTGATATTCACCGCTGCCTGTCACGGTTCAGAGACATTCATTTTTTGGAGAAAACCGATGCCTGGATTTTCGTGGCATTGAATCGAATCCGGTTACTTTTACCCTTTTCGAAATTACCTCTAGATCCTCATCAAGATATGCAACCTGCTACTGCCGGTGAAGATATGCATCCGCAACTGATTTCCTGTTATACAAATGGAATGACGAGACAAGTGTGCTGTCGTCAGCAAAGCAATATAATGGATTCTTCGTTTTTTCCAATAAGTCGTTGATGTACAATGAAAAGAGGGTTGGAGACAATATGGATCCCTGGGGAACACCAGCGTTGATGGTAAAAGAATTTGAGAGATATCCATCGACGGCCACTTGTAGGGAACATTTTTTCAGGAAACTTGAGAGCTATACACAAAAATCATCCGACAAGCCATAGCAACGAAGTATGGCCAGCAAACCCTCATGTCACACACGGTCAAAGGCCTTAGAAATATCAAGCGCAACAGCTTTTGACTCTCCATGATTCTTGATTGCGTTATTCCAAATATGAGTGACATACGATAGAAGGTCGCCTGTTAGTGGATAAAATCATCAACAGCAAAAAGAAAAACAATAATGTTCCCATTATGGAAAAATAATGAAGTCGTTTCAGAGTACGGAGGATGAAAGGGAGAGTGTGACTTTTAGGGAGGGAGACCACGGGGGATTTCCATCAAAACAAGACTCCTCACTGAATACAAAAGTTGTACGGAATTTGAATAGTTACAAATTTTTGTAACTATTCAAATTCCTATTTGCCCAACCTCAAATAATTTGGGAAAAATTTGGAAAAGCTGGTTAATTTTGTTTTTATTTTTTTCTGCAACTAAAATAATTTTTTACGACGATATTTTGGCAAAAACTCAATTTCTGATGGAAATCACCTGTTACTTTCCTGATTCGAAATCTTCAGTTTAACACTCATATTAACGTTGAACTCATCACCTTATTTTCAGCCTAAAATAATTATTTTTTTTCCAAAACTAACAATGGCATTTCCTTGGTTGAACTATCCTATTTCAGATGGTGTAAGAAAACGTAATTTTACCATAAAATATTTTTCAGAAAAAGTGAATTACTGTATGAACGTGATTCAAAATCACTTCAGAAAGATTATTTGCAATTGCTTATATTAATAAAAATTCCCAGTGACTGAAAGTCGTTGCTATACGATAGGTTGCCTTTTATGTTTAGGGATTTGGCAACCCTAGTGTTGCAATCTGGCAACTGTCAGCTCTATCGTAAAGTTGGTCATTTTGAGGTTAAACGTACTCAGAACGTTTTGACATACGTGAGCTATTTGTGTTGTTCACAGTAACTTGAAAGATTCATCTCGGCTCAAAAATGAAATTAGATCGTGAACATTTTCGTGCGATTATTTTTTACAACTTTCGACGTGGATTAACTCAGCAACAGAGCATGCATGAACTTTATTCAATTTTTGGCGATGAAGCTCCATCAAGGACCAGTGTTCATCGATGGTATGGTGAATTCAATCGGTGTCATAGTTCACTCCAAGACATATTTCGTGAAGGTCATCCAAAATTAGTTGTTCCGAAAACCATTGATGCTGTGCGCGAACTGATATTGCAAGATCGTCATGTGACTTATCGTGAGATTGAGACAACCCTAGGCATTAGTGAAATACATGTTTTTTTGCATGTTCATGACCTCTGCTATATCTCTCACTTCAATTCGGCGGTCATTTAGCACCATTTGGTGAACTTTGGCTATGTTTTCGTCGGTAGTTGCAGTTTTTGAACGTTTTCAACGTTCATCGTCTCCCAACCTCTTACGGCCTCGATTAAATTCAGCTGCCAAAAATTTCACTGTAGTAAATGATGGTACAGAGTCAAACACAGAATGCAACTCATTTTTCATTTGCCTTGGCGTATTTCCTTTCAAAAACAGATATTTGATCACAGCTCGATACTTGCTTCTGTCCATTTTCATAAAAACAGTCACACAAACGACTGTTACGTATCAGCTACGCATCTAAAATGACTGAAACTTTGGTAAGTAATTGTGAACAGTTGAACAACAAAATTCACTAGCTTTCATTTACGAGTGCTGCTATCTTCATGTTGGGTCAGTTAACTTTGTAGACCACCCTCGTACATTTGAAAAAATATATATTTTGAATTCAAAAATATTATAACTGTAATTTGAGCTGAACCTAAATTTGAATTAAAAACTTTAGGAAATTAGTATCATCCTAACAATGTTTTTGTTCGTATGCTACAGGATAATTCAATTATTTTCAATGGCAAGTGAGCCTTTTGGATTTTCCCTTTCAAAATTTGATCGCATAGGTCAAATTTAATTATTGAACTGACAATCCGTTTCCGATGGAAAACAAATAAAAACACGGACGGTGTAACCCACTAGGACTTTGGAATGTGGTAGAAATATTTATATCTCTCCAAAGTTTGTCACTTGATAACAAAATGAAAGTGATTGCGAATTCGAACAGATTTATGCCACACTACATTGTGAGCAGCTTCTTGGAGTAGTCCTTATAGATCTATGCCAGACGCCATGAGTTCAATCTCGGGTCAAGTCACACCTCCTAGAGGTATTACTCTGATTCGAGATGTTATTCACAAACATTATTTTTAAATATTTCTGTTTTGAGTTATAGAAATGGTAGACGTTGTTCCCACCCGGCATCGCTCGGTGAGATACCATTGCAACGGTTTAGACAGCGTTGTTTTTTTCGGGATAATGTTTCGTTGCTGTTGCCTGCTGTTTCCGGTTTCGAGGGTGAATGATGGCGCTCCTATTGCCAAAGTACTTCGAAGGTAAAATAGCTCCCCACTAGGATCTCAGTGGGAGCTATTTTACCTCTTGCAGAAGCCATTCGAAAACCACTATTTCTGACAATCAACAGGATCCTTCTGACATTAGTCGACATCAGAGAAATAGAGAAATAGCAAGGTAACTGCAGTTGCTGAAAGGCTCACTGGCAACTTCAAAATCGACATCTGTAACAGAGGACTCAACTTAAATATGAACTCAGTGCACCAACATCTGCAAACAAGTAGTCCTCATATCCTTGGACTCACTATATCCGGGCTATGCCTATTCATCCGAAGCGATATTTCCTGTCAGTGAGAGTGAATCCTGGAATACTGAATCTTTGATGTTGAGTGGTTTGAAACAATATCACAGGAGATCATTGAATTCATATGCTGCGTTTATCGACCACCAAGCGGTACACAATATAGGAAACTATTCTCTACACTTACAAACACCATTGACTTTCTGCAAATCAAATATCCCAGTGTCGAAATTTCTATATTCGGTGGCTTCACTGTCCACAATATCAAATGGCTAAAATTCTCAAATATCAACGATGAACGAGGTTGCGAAGCTGAGGGTTTTGCAATAAGTAGCAGACTTACTCAGATTATAAATAAGTCAACCAGGATTCCTGACCGTGATGGAGAATATGCTAGTCTTCTGGATCTAAACCTAACAACCAATCCAAAAATTCACACCGTGAGGTCTTCTTTGGGATCTTCTGACCACAATCTCATTTCAGATCTCCTTTGGAGTATTGTTCTCATGTATGGAGCTCGACCCCTGAGCATACATTGAAGCTGCTGGATTTCATCCAGAAGAGAGCCATCGGCCTGATTGGAGAAACTAACATCACTTGCAACCTTGATAGTATGGAACATCGAAGGAAGTTTGGAGATTTGTCTCTCTCTTATAGATACTTTCACGAAAGTTGTTCAAGTGACTCGGCTCATTTGAGAAATACGCGACGGACTGTGGCTGCTCATCATTTTGAGGTTCAATTCAGTACACCTCGAACTTCAATGTTTGAGAACCCTTCCATTTGGAGAACTGCGTTTATGTGGACTAGACTCCCTAAGAACGTTTTTCCTAATGAATTTCATCTCCAGCGATTCAAATCCAACGTAAATCACAACTTTTGTACAGGCACCGCTCTTAAAGCGCCTTAAAGAATTTTCTGTAGTATTTGTGTTTTGTCCTTCAGAAAAAAGCTGTATTATTCCACTCGCGAAAAATTGCAATTACTCGTTTGAATGGATTACGACAAACTCCATTGTCACTAATAATGGCCACATTTTTTGCTCGTTAATACTATTATACGTGATGAATAAATTTGTGTTTGCCTTTGAAGAGTATGAGAACATTGCTTTGAAACTTCAACAATCTCGAAATTGGATTTGAAATCGATGTGAACATCAAAAACTTCACGACTTGCCGTATTGGTTTCTTCACAAAGATCAGAGGTTTTCCAACAAACGACACATTTTCTTTGATCTATTTTCAGTTTCAATATTGACTAGCGAGAAAAGAGAAATATGCTCAATGTTTTTCATCGTTTAGTCTCCGATACATTTTCCGTGCCGCATAATGATGACTTTATAATGAAATCTCAATCCGTGATAGTTCATTTCATCATCAACCTTCTCAGATAATAAAATGAATGGGGTTTCGTGTGGAAATATTGGCACAGACACTGCATAATCTGAAAAAAATTTGTGAAAACTTCCTTTGGAATATTGACTGCAAAATTATTACATTTTAGATTTTTTTCATCGAAAGTCGTATCCAGATTTCCAATTAAACGTTTAAGTACAAACGAAAAACGATTCACAAAATTATATACGTCATTTCTATAAAGTGACATATAAGTTTTGTCTCAAAAGTTTTTGTAGCTCCATAAATATTCATTCTATTGTGTCGTGGTACGTTCTGATCGAAAGAAAATTCTGTAATTTCTTTACTATTTTCAGGTCATTACTATATGATGTCGTTGACTGATTTTTGGCCAATATTTCTCTACGAATTCAAATTCATCCGAAAAGCTGCCAAGCAGCCCAAAAAATGAAACAGATATTTGGCAATGATAGCATCCCAAAGTGGTCGACCTACAGTAATCCAAGACGAGGATTTGAGGACCCTGGTGGAGACTGACACATTCAAAACGGTGCGTGAGATGGCAGAAGAACTGGACATCAGCTTCCATGCGGTTTTTGTTGGTTGAAAACATACTGGGAAAGTCAATGAGCTCGATAGAAATTGTTACGTTCAGAGGTCTGTTCTTTTTAGTTTTGCTCAGTCAGAACTATCTTTTTTTGGATCGGATCGTGGTGCTCATTTCGATTATTTTGAATGAGTATTCACCGAGATATTACAGGATAATATTTGAATTTCCCATCAATAGCTTTACGATTTTGAAAATTCAAATGGCAAACGTATCACACTGATGAATTTCATCAGTTCGAACTTCCATTGTCTAATATTTAAAATGGTTTGAAATCCCTGAAATAACCAATACAGTTGAAAATCAAAAAGACGTTTCGATTGTTAGTATTCACAATCGTCTTCGGGTGATGTGGATATTAAAAAGCGAAACGTTGTGAAGTAACTTGTTTTGAAATTTCCTAAATTTCATTCCTTTTTTGTTTAAATGTTCAATTTTCTACTTGTATTTTATCGCACTGTAAATTCATTTCGGGGTTTTTGTTGTTCCCAATATATTCGTTATTTTCAGCTATTCTTTTAAAATTTCAATTATATTGGTTATTTCAGAGATTTCAAACCATTTCATACACTATTAGACGATAGAAGTCCGAACTGATGAAATTCACCACGAAACATTGTCAATCACCTTCAGAGTGATGGATTTAGCATCATCTTCTTTGTCAGAGAAAAAATGATCTGAAAATTCACAAGAAACAGATATTCAGATATTTTTTGTTTTTCTCCAGCTCCTACAAAGTCAAGATCAACTTCTTGGAAGAATAGAGTGATTTGATATGGCGTGCAAATTTGTGGAAAAAATTCATTGGTAAACCTGTACTGATTGCCAAGAGACGAATTTTCACTATGATGACTCATTGAAAGATTCTTGTTGCCGCGCATAAGGTAAGAGGAAATTTCAGTGACATATATCAGTAGCCTATATGTAGATTAATTGAACATACTGTTTCTAAAATAGAGATTCCAAAAACTGTCAAAATTTTATGAAATTCGGATAGGGGTTTGCAGGAGTCTCGACTATTGCATTGCACATGAATCTTATCGCCCTTTTCTGGATAACGAACACCGTCTACATTTGAGTTTTGCAACATACTCCCCAGAAAGGAATTCCATATCTTAAATGCGATTCAACAAGTGAGAAATAAGCAGATTTAGCGGCAAACAAACCAAGATCTTCATTAGTTATTCTCACTGCAAAGCACCCTGAAGCTAGCTTTTTGTTGAGGGCTACAATATGATTGGCGAATTTGAGTTTATTGTCAATTGTTACACCAAAAGTTTGATACTAGGTCTGTTTTCAATTATCCTGTCAGCGTCCTATGCTAGTAAAGGAATGTTGTCAATACATCAGCGGAATGGTATTAGATTTGTTTTGGAAACATTGAAAGACAGCAGATTAGAGTCGCACCACTTTTTTAATTTTATTATATCTGCACTTATAATCTCGTGGATATTACATAAAGTTTAATCACGCCATACTATTGTGGTGTCATCAGGGAATAGGGTAAATTTTCCTTCTATATCAATAGATGTTGAATCGTTAATGTATAGCAGGAAAAGTATCGGCCTCAGTATTGAACCTTGTGGTACGAATTTTTTAATTTCGCCTTCTGATAAGAATGTTGAGGTTTTCACAATCTGGCGTCTTCCTATGAGATAATTCTCGAACCACTTATGAGTAATTCCACAGATGCCAGAGCGATATAGTTTTTTCAGCAGTATTCCATGATCTACACAGTCGTTATTGCTTATAATACTATTATTATTCAAAGAAGTTATCAATCCTGATTTGATCAGTTTCCCCAGTTTCTCTATCAGCTTTCCTAGAGTGGGAATGAGACATATAAGACGGAAGTTTGAAGGATCACTGAGACCTTGGTGCAAAGGGATAAACATTGCATTTTTTTTAGGCAGGAAGGGAATGTTTCGGTCTTGAAGGATGCATTCGAGTGTATTTGATATGAATCAAGAAATTCATGGACAGAATCCTAGCCAATTTGAACGTTTGAATAATAATACCCAATAACAATAATGGTAATGGAAATAGAATTAACTCAAAATGTAACAAGTCATGATTACATTTGAGAAGAAGAGAGACATTGAAAGAAATATACATTTTCCACTTTTGGTCATAAAATATAATAATTTTTTACGTAAAAAAATTCTGAGCCCTCACAGGACGGCTGACAGATGTGAAACACCAATAATGATATTTTGTGACCCCTGTGTTGATTGTTGTTGTTTCTGTAAATTTTTTACTTGGAGGAGTAGATAATTATGTAATAGTTTCTGTATTTTGTAGACGTCTCCTTCTTTCTGCATCACACTGCTTCTATTTATCTCTGTTCTGCTCCCTGTATCTTTGTTAACGTTCTCTTTTTTTGGAGAGCATTTATTTCTTTACCTAGCTCATTTCTTTGAATGGATAATGATTGTGTTTTTTCTAAAACTTTGAGAAATATCAGTTATCATTTCTTCATTATTTAATTCTATTGTATACGTTTTATTCTTTCCGCTTCACCCTGTTTCGATTTGTCTGTGTTTTGCTTCCTGTATCGGTTTTCACGTCCTTTTTTAGTGGATATTATTTACTTTAAAAAAATATGAAAGTGTTAAAAGTCACTGAATCAAAAATTAGGATACTCTGATACTATTACATTAATAAAATCTTGGGTACTGAAATATTTATAAAAAATATGTAATGAAAATTTACAAATGAAAAAATTTTGATGTGGCTTAAATATACTAGTGAACTCAAGAATCTTAGCTAGTTATTGTACTATTTCAGGTACTGAAGATCTTAAATTATAAATATCAATATTTGATAAATGTTTCAATATAAATTCCACCATCATTAGAAAATTAATTGGTTAATTAATTACTTGGTGTTCCTGTTGATAATAAATAAGAAAATAATTCGTGCACTACCCGCTATCAGCTGATTTTGAAATACAATTTTGTCAGTCTTCATGGAATTTATTCTTCAAGCAAGTGTATTAGTGCATTATTTTTCATAAAACTGAAATTTAAATTATTTGAAAATGAATTTGAAAATATAATGTGCTATGAAAATTGTGTAAATTTCAAGCTATTAAGATAGTGAAGTTTACATTTATTGACTCTTTAGACATACCAAATATATGCGGGCTCAATGCACACTTTGATTATGAAATATAAAAATATAATTAACTCACTGATGACTTGATAGTGTGTTGTAGTGTGATTTCGCTTTTTTGCAGGAGGCTGCTCACTTTCACTTTCTAAATTATCACTGTTAGACATATTTCATTTCAATTATTTTAACAAATTATTCATTTAGTAAAAAAGTTGTGTTTGTATACTGTAGTGAACACAACTGTATACACTATAAGTATCCGGGATCAGTGTGGCTTGCGCATGGAGATCCGTCGCACTTGTGCGAAGGTATATATTGGAACCACCAAACGATCCATGGGAACAAGACCGACAGAACATAAAAAGAACTGCAGACTAGGCCAAGCGGACAAGTCAGCTGTGACAGAACACGCACTTAGTGAAGGAGACCACATAATTTTGTTTGAAAACACAGAACTAATTGACCTCAATCAGGGATACTATAGCCGACTGATACGGGAGGCAATAGAGATCCACAAACTTATGGAGAATTTCAACAGAAAAGAAGAAGCGGTGAACCTCAATCGAATATAGAACCCCATTTCAAGGAATTCGAGAATAACGTACAGAATGACAACAGGTAGCAAGATTGTTAATGTTTCAGATACAAGTACGGGTACAAGTACAGGTACAAATACAGATACCAATACAACTGATTACCTGACAAGGCATAAATACGCTTTACGAAGCCTGAAAGTTAGTCATCGCATAGCAAGCCTTGATGGTTAAATCTCTGAAGAAGCTAGCCACTCGCAAAACGTCAGGGAGAAATTTCAAAAATCCACGGCTTCCAAACTCGGAAAACAGTGATACTGAAAATCTCAGCCGCGAAAGTCTAAACCATTTTGTCAGATATAAAATGACCCTCCTAAAATAAAGCAGGGGTTTGCGGTCTGTTTCCATAAATATGGTGATATTTATAACAATTTTGTCAGTTCATTCGATTCATTTTCTTTCAGGACTCTACCTTCGCTGATAATCACTTCGTTTATGGAAGAAATGTTCTGAAAATAATGAAGAAACGTTTCCGCAGCTGAAAACGTCACACAAGGAGAAACTGAAGCTAGTTTAAAGAGTTTAGAGCTGGTAGGTTTGTTTAATTTCTCTTCGTCGACAAAAAAGTATCAGTTTCCAATTCGAATTGCATTATCTGAGTACCTACATTTAAATAGCATCATAGTTTGTTACCAATTTTGCTACTGGGTCTGATACTAGTTTTGTTACTGATGCTTCAGTACCATATGAGTTTTATTTGGAAATCCCAATTTTCACTCTGCTTGTCACATTCCTGTTGAAGTGGGAGTAGTCCTCTGTTTTCCTCTGCAGCTTTCACTGGAAAAAAACCCTCATTGAAACGAGTATCAAACAACATACTTCTGTTTTCACACCAGGCTAGGCTGTTTCGATCCGCCATAGAGGTCTCGTCAGTAGTGAACTTTACAATATTGGGGATCTGTTGAAGAATGGCAAACGCCATTTATCTCTATGGTAGATGTTTTCGATCAAACAATTGTGAGAATTTGTCCACGTATAGATTCAAATCATGTTCGACATAACTATTCATTTGATGTGTTTGAATCAACAGTTTCAGGAAGAACGACAAACTTGGGAGCTTTAAAATTTCAGCTGAGTAATCAATCAAGAATAAAGTTTCACTGACTTACTGGTGAACACTGAAACCGCTGTATTGTTAGCATCAGGGGTCCCAGTAGCCACCTGCAATTCCGTGAAATATACATTCATCTATTATGGTAGGTAACTATACACAAAATTTGAATGTATGAAAGCACCATTTGTTATTCATTCACAATGAATTATTGGTACGCCCTGCTTCAACTGTGTTTTTCATCAGTTGTGAGCGGGACGTAACAATGCCTTATTGGAATAACGAAATCGATTTTGAATGTTCGCTGCTCATTCGAATTCGTGTAAGTATGGAATTCTTTCAGCTCACGACTAACTGATTTTCTCTCCATCATTATACAGAAAGAAGTGTTCTCACCCAAAACTTTGAAATACACCTGGAGATTTGAAATTATTGTGTAATTCAAATTTTCTATCAATACACTTCCATATATTACGATGTACAGCGTCCATGTGAATGATCTGGTTTTATTCCTCTCATGTTTGGAGTACAAAGTTAGTGGGAGAAAGTAGCTGAAAAAATTTTCTTTACATGATATACATATATTTTGGAAGAGTTTTGAGTAATGTGTGTGAATGAGTTTCGTCTGCTCTGTTGTGGAACCTTGTAATGGACGAGCTACTATGTTTCCTAGACCACAATGGGTACAAAGCACTAGGCTATGCAGACGACTTAGTCATCTTAGTGCAGGGTAAATACAATAATGTAGTAAAGGGATGCATGCAGCAGGCCCTGAACATTATAACAAGATAGACCGAGGAAGAAGGGCTCAATATAAGCCCTTCTGAATCGATCATAGTAGCATTTACCAAGAGGACTGAAACGAAGGGTCTTGGACCTTTGAAACTTCGAGGTGAAGAAATACAAGTGTAGGGGAGGTCAAATATCTGGGAGTGATTCTAGATTCCAAACTGACCTGGAACCAACACTCGGATAGGATAAAAAGGAAAGCGGAGGTAGCACTGATGCTGGCCAGACGCACCTATGGAAAAACACGGGGGCTAAAATCAAACATGGTATATTGGATATATATAATGGTGGTTAAACTCATGATAACATACGCATCTCTGGTCTGGTGGCCAAAGATGAAGCAGGTGACCGGCAAATTAGGCAGGGTCCGAATACTAGCCTGTTTGGGAATAACGGGAGCCATGAGAACTACCCCAACAGACACCCCTGAATCTACCTCCTTTACACTTTGTGATAATGGGGGAGGCTAGGATGGGCCAATTCAGACTGAAAAATTCACCGAGCTATAAAGGATTGGACAAAACAGAAATTTCGGAACTAGTGGAGGAGCACATATTAAATAAGTGTACGGACCATATGACACCGAAGTACACCTCTAACACTAACTTCACGACCAAAATCATAAGCCGTGAAGAGTGGACGACCATTAGTCATCCCGAGAACATGTTTGGAAAGGACACTTGTTATACAGATGGGTCGAAAACCAAACAAGGAACGGGAGCTGGAATATACCGAGCGGATAGAAATTTACACCATAGCTATCCGCTAGATCTATACATATCCGTCTTT
>WOGR01000384.1:0-24385 GCA_015342045.1 Leptinotarsa lineolata | reverse complement strand
AATGAGAAACGAAAATTTTCGATTTTTTTTACCACCTTTATTCGTAACTAAAGTTTCTGCAGTTTCATCCATTTCCAAACTTTTACATTAAACTATAGTTTGGACCCAGAATTATTCTTTGAGGCACACTATACTCAAATTTATTCGTTTCACTATACTGATTATTTATTTCTACGCATTGATTTCGTGATGATACATAGTTTTTCATCAACTCATATGTTATTCTCCAGAATTCAATCCCTTCCAATACTCTCAGGAGTTGGTTATGGCTCACCGTATCGAAGGCCTTTGCTGGGTCCACGAATACACTCAAACTAGGTTTCTTTTCATCAACATATTGGCCAATTTTACTTATCAGATAGTTTATAGCATCTTCGGTTGATCTCTTCTCTCTGAATCCATACTGACGATCCAATATAATATTGTTTTTATTCAGGAAGTTGACAATACGTTTTTTAAAACTTTTTCAAAGATTTTTGCCAATCGGTCTATAATTCGACACGACAGTTCTATCACCTTTTTATGTACATGATTGATTTTAGCTGTCTTGAATACCGAAGGGCATACTCCTCTAGAAAATGTGAGGTTAATGATGTAAGTAAGGGGTTCGGCAATTTCACGCGCTATTAGTTTTAAAGTTTCTGATCTGATACCGTCGATTCCTGGAGATTTCAAATTTTTCCATCCAAGTATTGTTTTCATGACGTCAGACTGAGTAGTTCCTTCTAGGAAAAATGAATTACATAAGAATTTTTTTGAGAAGCGGGGTGGTTGATTTTTATACATTATATTTTCAGCCAGTATTTTGCCTATGTTAGTGGAATGGTTCATGAATTCATTTGCTATTTCTGTATCATTTTTTACTATATCACCTGTTCCTTTTTTTAATTTCATTTACTACTTTTTCTTTTTTGTTTCCAGATAATTCATTTACCGTTTTCCATAAACCTTTGGAGTTATTACCGTTTTTCTCAATTTGTTTTTGATAGTACTTTTTTTTGATGTGTCCATAATTTTTTGTAGTTCATTTTTCATTTGATTGCAATTTGTTTGATTGAGTTTTTTATAAATATGGTTTTTCTTATTCGTTAATTTAATAATATGGCTGGTAATCCAAAGACTTCGTTTAAAATTTTCTTTTTTGACTTTGACTTTGACTTTATTTGTACTGCTTTCGATTGCCGTTTGTATCACCGCTCATATTCATGTTTACATTCTTCGATAATAATTACGTAGTTTGCCATTAGATTTTTCAGTACAGGGACGATCAATGTCCCCCATTCAGAAAATTAGGCGGACTCTGAGACTTCATTTTTTACTAATATATCAAGTTTCTCTTTTATTTTCGGTTAAGTATCAAACAAAACAGGCCTTGTTTCATAAAATTTTGGTATTGTTCCGTCTTTTACCCCCAATATGCAGTAGTGACCGTAGTTACCGCGTTCGGAATGGTTACAGCAACTTGAGCACCAACTTGGGCATAGCGATCGTAACCACATTGCCTTTGATAATGTCTACCGCAGTAGTAGACGAAACGCCAGTCATCAAAACCTATAGACCACGGCCAAAACACCCTGAAAATATCTTTCGAATATTTATCTCCGGCCGTGAAAGTTTGCATATAATGGTTCTGCTAACACGACACATTCAATTTCAAGGAACTTACTGGTTGAAATGAAACACACCTATTTAGTCTCGTTAAGCGAGATCGTTTTATGTAGAGTTCTATCAAAGAAATATTTTTTATAAAGTTTTTCCGATATTGCCGTATGAGCCTTTCCAAAATTAGCCTCAAAACTGAATCTTTTCAACTATCAAATGTAGATAGAATGACTTAATATTCCCTTTTTCATCTAAATATATACTACTCACTTATACAGGTTTCCCTTATCCATTTACGAATGGTCGTCTGTCAAGAAGTTGTGTACATATCGTCCTTGTAGCTTTGTTGAAGAACAAACTGATGTCAATGACCCTTGATATTACGCTTGATATTACGGTTGATATAACGCTTGATATTACATTCACTGCCTTTGTGACTTTCCCACCTACAAACACAACACTTCACTTTTTGAACTGCACTTTCTCGAGTACTTGATAAGCCTTATAATTTACCCCAACTGGCTGAATGATAGTTTTTATGTCAGAAATATTTTACTGGTTCTGGCTTGTTTAACATTATTTAAAGCGATCTTCAACATTTTTCTCAAAGTAAAACACGAGTAAGTGGAGTCTTCTTCAAAGCATCTGTCACGAATTTGGTTTTCTCCTAGTCTAAAGGTGAAAATATCACTAATGAGTGTTTTCGACTCCGTTGCAGAATCAAAATTCACTGCCAAAGCTTTCACACTTCCCGACAATTGTAAAACTGTTTCGTTTTCCATTCTCCTTGAAGTAAAATATTTCTCTCAGAGATTATTGATTTCACTAGTACGAAAAAATCAGACAGTTTTTTCGAACACTATAAATTTTGCAGTAACACATAAGTTTTGTCGCTTAGTGAACACAAAAAATTTGGCTTCTTTCTTTTTTCATCATCAATTCAACTAGCGATAAAAAATTGTTTAAAACTGTCAAGTTGGACCCTTTGTGATTGAAATCATCGATATTGTATAGCAATGACAAATTTTGATTTGATATTTTCATTTTTCACTTTGATTTCTTAAATCCATGTCGACAATTGTGTTTTGGGTTAGTATTTCACAATTGTTCAATGCTGCTTATTTATCACTATAGCATTTCTGATATGCTCACTTTTTTCTCGAAGCAGTTCTGATATGCACTTTTTGGCATGTCCTTGTGCTCTTTCATTGATTCGATTTCAATCTCCTCAAAGAACGCCTTCTTTTAATGGGCCCCTTCAATATTGGGAACAGAAAAAAGTCGCATGGGAGCAAATCTGGTGAATACAGTGGTTGATGCATGATTACGGTGTTGTTTTTATCCAAAACATCACCAACGAGCAATGACGGTTGAGTAGGTGCATTATCGTGATGCAGAAGCCATGAATTGTTGTTTTACAGTACCAGACGTTCTCTTCGTTATGACCTTTTTTAACGAATCTGGATCGCTGTTGATGTCATTCAACAAGTCCTGAGCGATGCTCATGCGACAGTTTGTTCTTGGGGAAAATTCTGCAACTTAGTAACGAACTTTGTTGCCACACGCTTCATGCTCAAAATTAGGAAAAAAATGCATGGCATGAGCCAACCGATATGTCAACATCCTCAGCAACTCCTCTTATAGTGATTCGACGATTATACCCAAAAAATTTTTCAGTTTCTCGAAATTTTCATCAGTTGTTGATGTGCTGAGGCATCCAGGTGGAGCATTATTATTCACATCTTCTCGAATTTCTGTGAAAAGCTTGGACCCCTGACTTGGAGTACAACCACCGTATGCCACTGTCAATATTTTAAGTGTTTTTGAGCACTCAATTCCATTTTCACACAAAATTTCGAAGAAAAATCGCCAAACACGTAAAACACTTTCAATTTTTATGCCTCACAACAATGAACTAAAGCTAAACAGATGAAATCAATCTCTAGTCGAATATAAGTAGCCTGCAAAATTTGAAAATTCACCTTATTTTTTTAACAACCTCGTGTATTATGAAGTGACGTTTTCTTCTGTTTTGTGTATTTCACTAACCTAAACTTTTTGGATGGTGGTTATGCAATATTTTTGTCATCACATTTGACTCCGATTTCCATCGATTACAACAAATAATAATTGATCACTCCAACATTGAGTGACTCCTAATCACTACCATTTCGCTAATTCACACACAAGAAACTTTGTGTTTTCGGAGAGCCCTACACTTACCAGGTCAGAAAACAGTTCTTAACTCCACATGAAAACCAAAGACAATATACACAAAGACACAACATTCAACTAACTAAATGAAGTCAGATACAAGAGATTCACAGCAGATTCCAAACTACAAAACGGTACCTAGTTAATCCATGCAATCTGTGTATTGAAGTGACATCAACTACTCGTATAAGTGTGACTTTACCAAGTTGAGGATTTGAGTATGAGGGAAGGCCTTTGATGATTTTTGTTAATTGAATCATGTTCAATTTCATTTTGAATCTTACAAAAATTTCATTTTTATATTTTCAATATATCTTTTCTCCTACTTTTCTGCAGATTGGTGAAACTTTACTCACTTTTAACCAGCCTATAGGCCAAACAAGATCATTGCGATATTGAAAAACTATGAAGCTAGAATCAAATGAATTGGAAAGGATCGCTTGTTTCAACGATTTCCTATTATGAACTCTCCCTGGATATTTCATAGTAGTGGTCTGAGAGCACCGTCGAATTTCCGAGGCGTCAGTTTTCCCAGAATACTGTTAAGGCCGTCTGCACTTCCTTGCAACGTAACAAGGATCACTAGAAAAGCAGCTTAGTTTAGGCTAAGTTCTTAAAAAAATAAAGAAATCTGTCTTTGCTTTCCTATATCTCACAATACGCAATCATCTGATTGCGATTAATAATGTGATCTTTAACGTGACTTTACATATTAGCGTTTATAATATTTTTACTGTCTTTCTCTAAGGCGAATTCATTACTTCACAACTCTAAAAATCAGACGGTTCAATTTGATTTGCTTGGGATTCGAATGAATGGTTTTTATCAGTAATACAATTGAATTTCAGATATTTTTTCCTAACAATAGTGAATTCCCGCATTAACAAGGCAGTTTTCCGATTTATATATGGCCAAATATGGTAAAAAAAAATGGTGAAGCTCCACTTTTCCTTTCCATTATTTTGAATTGAATGCACCCACGATTTGGTGCACACCGTTGACCTAGAAGGGTTTGATAGTGGTGTTTTTATTTCGCAACCCTGTTGTAATTTTTTTAAATCTTGAACAGAAAACCCACGTAACGCTATGGAAACCTCATAACATCTGTTTTTTACCATTCTCATAATATTAACCGAGACTGGCGATGAAAAAATATGGTCCAAATGTGGAGAATCTTGCATAAATTGTCACTTCTATGAAGAAGAATCACTGTAGATATTTAAAACGCAACTATGAAATGGAAACTTCATCACCAATATAGACTTTAGTGCATTTCAAATGAATGCATGACCATCTGAATAGAGATAAGAGTATTACTAGAATTTTGAAAGAGAACTTATTTGAGAAAATTTTCTATACTCACTGGAACGTTTTCATATTTACTAGCGTTTCTGTCTGTCATGGCAACAATGGCAACAGAAATATTCATTCTCATGAAGTAGGCAACAAGTATGAGAGAGCAGAGGTTCAAAATTTGCCAGTGACGTTTACCAATTGTCGGACCTGTAACAGAAGATATTACGATTTATGACGAAGCATTTGAAGTATTTTCTGAGAAGATCACAGAAAAACTTAGAATTCATCAATCATTTCATTGTTGAATCCAATATTAACTGATTTTGTATTGGTCAGAAGTTATTCACAAATTCATTTATATTGAATAATTTTCAAATTTCCTAAAATTTTAATACTCATTTGTAGGATTGGCATGGTTGTAGTGCGCCCGACTCACGATCGAAAGGTCGTGGGTTCGATTTCGATCTCAACTGGATAATTTCCTCTAGAGAATTTATCTGGTTGAAAGCTGGGATGATTCCGCAAATCATGTAAGGAATCACACGTTAAAAGGCAAGACATCGTTAGTCCTTAACTCGCACAAGTTTCTCACCTTCTGGGAGTTGTCGTTCGTATAAGGGTGACAGCTAATTAACAGACTTAATTATTTGTTTGTGTTGAACAGATTAGTCTATTCCTAAGGAAGACAAATGCAAAAACACAAAATGCATTGGAATGGGTCCAATCGTTTTTGAGTTCTTTTTTATTATTATTCTTATTCATGAAATATCATATTTCAATACTCAGTATCCTATTCACAATGAAGAAAAATCCAAAAACACAAAATTTATAAAGATGGGTTCAACCGTTCTTGAGATTTTATCACCTTAGAATGCGCTAGTCAGGTCCTATCCCCCAAAGCCCCGATACATTCGGGAGGGCGCGCCAGAATTATCAACCAACGACCACTTCTCACACCGTGGGGTAAGTGATCATTGGGTCCGAGAATCAAGTGCTCTGAGCAAGCACAGTGAGCCAAGAATGATAGACTTCTGCATTTGTCCAACTGAGATTTCTGCTTCAGTGAGGCAAGCCGGTATGATTTTAAGATTCGAGAGTAGTGAGGGCATCATTCCACCAAGGACTCCAATAATCAGAACAAAAATCTTGACAGAGTGGTCTGGATATAGTCTGCGGAGTTTGAAGAGAAAATCTCGATATACAATCCGTTTTTTCTCCTCTTTTCGGACTATATTCGTTTCGCCAGGAGCTGAAAACTCCACGACAAATATCGTGATGCTCTGGTGGTCGAGAAGGACTACATTAGGCTTATTAGCTTGTATGAGCCTGAGGGTAGAGAAAGAATAGTTCCAATGAATTCGGCACTTCTCATTTCCCACAACGGATTCAATATCCCCCGGAGCGTAGGGCAACACCGGTGTCTCGTTAATTTCGTAAGAGTGGCGTAGATGGAAGTAAAGCACTCTTAGGGCCGCGTTATCACGATGGATATGGGCCGAGACCGCATATGCTCAGTTTTTTATTATTACTATCATTGTTATTTTTATTTTCATTGATTAGAATTTTCATACTTACTCACCTCATAAACCTCTTCTAGACTTCTACAAGTAATTAAAAATGAAAATTAACCAAATCGGTCCAGCCTTTCTCGAGTTTCAGCGAGACTAACGAACGATATTAATGTCAATCTTTAGATCACTGATCCGGTTCAAATTGGACTATGTGACTGAAGTGTACAATTATGATAAAAAATAAATTGGAACTACTGGATACCATCCACAACAACAGAACTATCCTCGAAGCGTTCTGCACAAGTTCAACAACGGAAAACTTATATTACAAAGCAGGTGAACCATCATTAGCCAATTGAAGTAAGCTTGTTATCCTCACCCACGCAGCATACATCGTGTCCAATTCAAAAAACTCTGTACATCACATTATAATAGCACATCATCACAAATATAATTTCGTGGAAAAGAGAAGGTATTTAACCAGCACCTTTTTAGTCTTCTCCTTCAACAACCAAGTTCTTTCTCATTTCCCAATATACTCAATGCCTTCTCTTGGATAATCCCACAATCTGACGCTGAATACGGATTGCTACTTACAATTTGATATAAATAATACGAATTCCAGCTAGATGTTACCAACTCCGGTGGCAACACGAAAACTTCTTTCCATTATACATCGATGTATCTAATACAAAGGAGAGAGTGAGGATAGCTTCCATCACCCAAAAGAAAGCACAATATTCACAAGGGAATTATGTGCTATTTGGGGAGCATTGAAGTACATGGTGGTACATGCTTAGTTGTTACGGATTTGTTGAGCGCTCTAAAAGCGGTGAAACTGTATACCAATCATTCCATCTTGCCTCGCATAAAACAGTTTCTTTCCCTAATATGTCAAAGACATACTTTCATCTAGTTCATGTGAGTTTCTTCACACATTGGTATAGTTGAAAATTAAAAATCTGACCAATTAGTGGAAGAGGATGTTAATAGATACTGTGTCACTTGTTTATAAAGACCTGAAATTTCTTCACAGGCAAACGGTTATCAAAAGTTGACAATTACTATGGTATAGTTTCTCATCAAAACTACATGAGATGAAACTGTTAGTATCTCCTTGGAAAAACACCCCTAATGAAAGAAAAGTCCAAGTCATTATATCTCGTCTTCGTCTGGGCTACATTTGTGTTACCCATGGGTATCTGGTATCTGCCGAAGAACCCCCTATATGTGGAGTATGCGATAGTCTTCGAAGTGTAGAACATACTCCAAGATAGTGCGTATTATATCACAACGAAAGACAAAATTCGGGTATTATATCACTAAAGGGCATATTAGGAAATGAATGTGACATTATTAATCTATAAGCTTACCTCATGAATATCAATATATTGCTCTCTGATATAAAAAAGTCGCTAATGACCCAAGAGGTCGATGCGACAGTGAATTGAAAAATTACCAAATAAATCATTTCGATAATTATTCATCCATGCATTTTTCATTTGTAACGAATCTTTAGTTACATTCATATATTCATAATATTATCTCTAACAATATTTCAATCTCCACTATTTCGACCATCTTTTTACTCGGTAACCGGTATTATAGTTACTACGGCCGCTGTCAGATAGACCAAGCCGAATCGTATCGTGTTTCGTGGACAAACGATTTGGAGTTGGGTTTTCGACGAAACTCTTTCTCTTTACATTCGAGTGCTTGGCTAGGAATGTTGATACCTGGTACGTTGACCTTTTGTTTCTTTTTCTGAATATCTATCAATAGTAAATTTGATGAGAGTGGTTTGAGTATATCTTTTGTCTTTCCTGGATTTTGCTATTTAGTAATAAAAATCGTTCATTTACTTGATTTGTGATAATTGCGCTGCATGTGATTAGAGGTTATAACTTCCAAGTCATTTCATGCTGGCTTATTTCAGTCATCGAGGTATAAATATTCATAATTAACGAATTCACCTGTCCCTTGGGGTATTTTCGTTATTCGCCTCAAGGTATTTTCGTCATTAATGGAAACAGTATCTACGCTGAGTAAAATTTCAGATAACCATGAGCTACCTGTTGCTGCAGTGAGGTTATCATTGTTATCAGGAGTTTTGGAAGGAAAATACAGGAGAATTGAAGTTGAGCAGTGATTACTTGGTGATATTCAGGCAGTACCCTTCCAGGACAATTCTTCAGGTAAGCATTTATTTTCTGTCTGATCTTTTTGGGATCAGAATAATTTTTCTTTGAAAAATAAATGCGAACTTGAGAGAATTCGTTTCTCTAGCCTGAGTGGTTAACCGAGTACTCCACTCATCATGTTTAATTTTTTCCTATTTTGTTTGAGATTGATCTGATAAACTCAATCCCTCTATTAATCACAAGGTCAACTAGTTAACATCCTTTCTGGGTGTATGCACTTTGACTTTATTACTTATCTAGCATTTTTTTTGTGAGAAGGATTTGCTACCCTTCATTGATTAAAGTCATTATATATTTTACTCAGTACCTCTGAAGCATATTGACAAGCTATCAAAGTTGGTTACCTATTGATATCTTATTTAGTATATAAATAGATACATTGTCAATCTGTTCTATATAATTTTCAGTTCAGTGTTGAACTATTATAAACTGTTATTTCCTTTATTTCACCTAATTTTGAAGCTTCATTACCCTGTATGTAAATAATTCACAAACTAAAACTCAGAATAGAGTATCCAGAGATTGTGAAGATTGTATCTGATTCGTTTCATTGTTTCGCATGATCTCGAGAACCCGTGTACTGGGTGAAGGAGGTTCCTTATCTAACCAACGTCGAGAGGCATTCCCACGTGAGCTCTTAATCCATCTTGAGTCGAGTGGATGATTACAAGTCTTTGCTGCATCTGAGGACCAAGGCATTCCTACGTGAGCTCTAAATCCACCTGACTCAATGATTACAAGTTTCTACAGCCTGTTGAGGACCACCTTTCACACCAGCCACCCCAGGTACTCCTTCCAACCACAAGAACGAATCATAAGTGTAAATATACTCTCCTTATTTTATATACTTATATATTTTTCATACATATTATTTCCATTCCTATTGTCAAAAGAAAATGAAGTTAATTGTTTTCCATATTTAGCTAGGTTCAAGTTATATCTTCCTCTTTTGTTTTGCCTTTTGCAACCTGGCGCCCAACTACTAGAATTAGTCAAGTAAAGTCCTGGTTTATTTGATTAATAGTAAGTTGATCTGTAATAGCTAATAATCAAGCCTGAGTTGAACTTACTCACACCCTCCCGTATCAAACTGAGCAGCCTATCAGCAACCAGTGTTGGCACCCCAAAATATAGAAATATTCGATTTGCATTTTAAAACTTCGCAGATTTTGTGTTCATTCAGCAGTGTCATGAACAACATAGGAGCTATTGAACATTTTCAAAGAGATACTGTAAGAAAAAAACTTTCATTTTGGCAGAGAAAAGGAATAAAAGTTCATTCCATTGGATTTTTCCTATGTGTATAATAGAAATTCAAAGTCAAAAAACGCAGCCAATAACATCGCAAGATTTACAGAAAAAAATTACCAAGTGCTGAATGTAAAAAAGATTGCAGAAGCTCGATTTATACCATTGTATGATAAGTTCAAACCAAGCAAAATTTTCTGTTTTGTTTCCTTTTCTAGTTCCGAATTGCATACAATTTGAAAAATCGATCTTAACAATGTTTACCGTTGTTTTGTCAAAAATATTTCAGGGTTGAAAGATCCTCCAAATAAGGGGAAATGGGGTCTACGATTCAAACCAATATACGTTCAATATCATTAACAAACATATATTACAAAGTTATGTTATTTCCATGGAATTCATCAGAAAAATGATTCAGTATTTTGAGTTCTTTTCTATGTTGTCGATTTATCAAAACTGGTTCTAGAGCACGAACTTTTATATTTTTCTCATCCGTCATTTATTTTCATCCACTTTATTGAACTTTATACAATTCATTCATTGATTTTTCGAAATTTTATTGATTGACTATTTATCTCAATCCGAAAGATGATTTTCACAGAATTTGTCAAGACAAATTGAAACAACAACGATTTCTAAAGTGCGTCTACGCTCTCAACAATTTTGACTAAAAAATAAAATAAATCGGTTTAGAAACCAGAAAGAACTAAAAAGTTATAGATATTGTAGAATATCTATGAAATTTACAAATGATGATACTCTCCAATATTCTGTTGAGACAGTATTTATGGATCTAAAATCTCAATAAACTGTCTTTGGTCGTACAACCAAGATACTAACACACTCAGTCATATTACATATTTTGATCAAGTAATGATAAATTCGAAATTTCCTGAAAATCATTCACATGATTTCACTGACTTTCATAAGATCCCCTAATATAACAAAAGCACTAACATATGAAAAACATATAAAAATCACACTTAATCATATCATATCTGACAGATGAGTAACGAGACGAAAGTAATGCTTTGTATTATTTTCCATTCCTATAGTACGTGAGCATGCTTTGTATTATTTGTGAATGAAGTTTGTGATGAATGAATATCATTGATACCGCGGAGTTGAAAATGGAATGAGATTGCTTCGTGATTCCCCTAAAAACGTAAAATATTGCGACTAACGATTTGGATCATTTTTTATGCGACTTATGCAAAACAACCCAAAAAATATGTCTCCACTTGTGTATGTATTTCTACACAGCAGAAAGACATAGTTGTACTTGATAGTACTCATTTTGAAATATGAAAAATATACCATAAGAAATAAAGAAATATGATGTTGAGAGTTAACTTTTGAAAAACTTCATTTATCCAATTGACACTTTCTGATAGTTCAAACTACAAACACACTTTCATCAACTATATATTTCATCAAGCATATTTTCTTCAATCGAAGCGAATGTTCTAACTACCATCTCTCTTGAAACCATCTCTCTTGAAGAAAGTCTTGAAAGAATTTCACGATTTCACTTTATTCACAGTTTTCTGTTCAATTCCAGGAAACAACTCTTGTATCCGTAATAATTCTTGACATACAGTTGATATGGTCATGTATATAACTTCTGTTGTTAGGAGTGCAACTTTTGTTTCTTTGTTTTTTTGCCCTCTTCTTGAAATTCCTCTAGCTCTTTTATATATTTCATCTTTCCTGAATTCACATGCAAATGGGTGATTTTGAAATGAACAAGTCGTGTCTGCCTGCTGTAGCAAGTACAATATTCCTGGAGCTCTATCTAATGATTGGGAAAAAATAATATTTTTTGATTACGTATTTTTTATCCAGAGAACGACTATCTTCAGAAAGATTTGTCAAAACGTTTGTGTTACTATCTATTAGAGGTTCATATTTTCGTTTCAAAACTTTTTTCCACAAAATATTTCCTGGGCCTTGAAGAGCTTCTTTTACTGTAACTGACTCATTGGACGTTCTGTCAACGAAATACGTTATGAAATCACTCATGTCGATTGAGTTTTCTGTTTCATAGAATTTCGTAAATCCATTTCATCTATTTCTACAGTGCATTTCTTTAATGTTTCCCCCCTTTTATTTTTCGAACGAGTCAACTCAAAAAATTGAAATTTCAAATAATGAAAATAATGCATGAATTCTTTAATCTGAAGTCAAATTGACACATGAAACTTCAAAGATAGCGACTGGGCGCCATCTGGGAAAAAAATTTAATAAAATGGGAGGTCTTGTGATACATCCGTTTGGAGCTCCTGACAAATGCTTCACAACCCCAGAATATAATGTCAATATCTTCAACTATTACGAAATGGTGAAAGTTTGAATAATTGCCTGAATACATTGACATTTAACTACATAATATGAGGTAATAAGCTTGTGGTCAGTTCAGAAGATGCTCGAAATGATTGCCTTCTTCTTGGTATTTGAACAGTCTATCCGATATTTCACGTCGAACATTTTCGAACACAGTAACGACAATATTTCTACAAATATTTATTATTCTCTGCCGTATATCCAATATTGAAGCAGGTTTAGTTTCGTACACCTTCTGCTCCAAATAGCCCAATGGAAAAAGTCCAAAGGTGTCAAATCTGGTGAGCGGGCTGGCCATTCTGTAGGACCTCGACGGCCAATCCAAAGACCGGGAAAAGTAGTATCCAAATAGTTTCTTACTTGTATGCAGTAATGTGATTGTGCGTCTTCTTATTGGAATACAATATCCATATCGAATTCATTGGGATTCACTTCGACAATTTCGGTGATGAGAGGGTCAACAGTAGTTTCCAGCATATTCAAATGATACAGTTCCCTGTTGAATTTTCGCTCAATGAATATTGACTTCATATTCTAGGGTTGTGGAGTATTCGTCAGGAGCTTCAGAATGATGTGTTACAAGACCCCCTTTCCATTAAATTTTTTCCCCAGATGACACCCAGTCGCCATCTTGAGAGTATCATCTGTCAATTTTACTCCAGAATAAAGTATTCATTCATTGATTTCATTATCCGAAATTTCAATTTTTTGAGTTGACCTTTTCAAAAAATAAAAGGGAGGGGGACATTAAAGAAATGCACTGTATGTGTTGTCCCACGAATTGTTTCTCCTAACTATGACAAAAAATATCATTTTCCACTGACTTAATATCTTGTGATTTTTCAAGATCAGAATGTTTTGTGACATTTGATAAATATTATCATTAGAAATATTATTAGTAACTCATATACTGGGTGGTTATCAGTTTGTCAATCATTGATTTCCGTTTCAAAAATTATCTCATCTCTGCTTATTATTGTTCTCACCGTTTCTGGATCTGTGACATGATGAGCTCATATTTGAGAGCACACTGTTTCCTTTTCTTCTTGGGATTATAAACCATACATTTGAAACCAAGGACTCAAAATTGAGTAATATCTGGTTCCTATGGAATACAAATGTCTGGTTTCGCTTGTAGGTGACCTACTCTGTTGAAAAATCTGCTAAAATCAATTTTTTGTTAACCAGCTGTCGCCCCACAACGAACGACAACTCTCAAAAGTTGAAACTCGTGGGAGCTAAGGACTAACGAGTTCTTACTTTTGAACGTGTGATTTCTAGCACGGGCAATACGAAAGGAAGTTCAAGTAAAGCCATGCGTCTTGAACCATCGGTTCACACAGCGGTCTATTGGGTGAGTGGAGCAAACCACACACGTGAACCCGACCGGCTACTGTCTCACCACTGATAAAGTAAACTGATAATTTTTTTTCAATACAGATGATGAAGTGTATTTCTGTGAATCCCTAGTTTAGCGTTCTCTTTGAAGTTATCACAATTGAGCGGCCTACTTTCAATGAATCTACCACAATGTAAATTATACAGAGTGCGAGATTTGTGCTCTTCTGCACAACAGCAAATAAACCTTTCGTTCTAGTGTGGTTACAACTTTTCTTTCGATTAGATTGAAAAACCCAAATTTTTCATTTCAATCGAAAGATTTTGCATTGAGAAATAGATGCATTGAGAAATAGAAAAGTTTTTCATTCAAGAATCAGAGAGTGCTATCGTCGATTCCATTGAGATCTCATTCTAGTACAATACCAATACCATACATTTAGTCGATAACTTGTTCGAAAAATTTCAAGATTTGTTTATTTAGTCTGTCAACCTAATCAAGAAAAGTATGACATATTGGCTTCTGCGACTACAGTTCCACACAAAAAATTATATTTGATATTTTGGTACAATTTTTAACTGATTTCAGCTCCTAGTACGATGATTTTCGTCCAAAAAATGAGAATAAACAAATGAAAAACCCCGGATGAAGTTTAAGAGTCAGGCGGGCTCAATGTCTGTTGATGGAAAAACACTAAATACCTATCGCCATCTGATTAGAGGTTTCAACTTATGACTGGATCAAAGGTAACAGATTTCGGATAGGTTTTTCGAACAGCGAACCTTTTTTAGGAATTCGTCGATTCCTAAGAATCACATACCGATAACATGCTTGAATTCATACTTTAACTTGTTTACGAGCATCTCAGTTGACTGCGTATTTGGACAGATATATCAGCGGAGATGGTCAAGGCGAGAAATCGCTGGCTGTGAAGAGAACCCGCTCATCGAAACATGTGATAACATCAGAACATGATAAAGTAATGATTAGTGTAACCTCTCTATGGTGTGCATCGATTATCACGAGGCATTCGATACAATACCTCATGAGCTCAAATGACTTGCAGTACCCTACAAAATAGTAATATGCTTTGAACAACTGATACCACTCTGAAGGATCCACTTCAATAAAATATCTCAGACTTGAGTCGAAAGACTGCGAAGAAGGGGTGATTCCCCCAGTCCCTTTGTTTTTCATCCTACTATTACTATTACTTGTGTTCACAAATATTCGAGGTTTCAACTGTAACAAATCACAGGCATACGTACATTGGGTTGTCGGGTCTGTCGAAAAGAAACAAAATTTCTGCCTGAGAATCTGATGAACTTGGGATTTGGTTTCCGATACTGAACGAGCTGATCACAACTTTGTCACCGACTTAAAACCTGTTCAAAAGAAGGCACACATGAAATCCGCAGAGACCACTTCATTTCTGCGACAACACAGAGATAATATTGAGGACTCCGGCCTACCAAAGCACCTGACGTTCGCTTCTCTCCGGCCGAGAGTTGCGTATTCCTTGAGCCAACCCTGAACTACTTTATTTATCTCACATACACCTGCAGATAAGAACCGGTAATTGCTGACCTTTATTTTTCCTCGAACTTGATTCTTAAAAATGAATAACAGATGAGAAACGGTAATTGCTGACATTGTTTTTTTCGAATATTATCTATCATAATGGATAATCGCATTGTATAATTAGTTTTTATGTTTTCCTAGACGACAACTTCATGAGCATTGTATCCAGAAAATAACTTTGATGATCATGAATTCTAATAGAGAAATATCTCAGCTTGAGAAGAGATTTTCTCGTATTCAATCCATATGCCTTTGACAATGTCATATCTTATATACAGGGTGTAACATAAGTACGTTGAAATATTCAAATGACTTATTCCTGAGACAATTTTGGGAAAAAATGTCTATATGAACTTGTTTCCGAAAATGCTTCGTTTCGGTGATACAGGGTGTTGAAATTGAATTTTTTTGTTCGCCTTTTGAAAATTAATCTTGCAAAAAATAAGTTATTTGCACGAAATTCGGTTCTCGGAATTTTTTTGACATGGGAAATCATAATTTTGTAATAATTTTTATGTAACATCTAGAGGGCGCTGCGTACGCTGTCATTATTTATTTCAAATTGTCATAACTTTTTTGCTGCATATTACTTCATAGCCAAATTCGATTTCAATAATTTCTATAACTCTCCGCTTGCAAATTAAGTTATTCAAATCGAGTAGGCTATGAAAGTTTGTTTATAAAAATAGAAGTTCGCTGTCATATTTTTAACTATTAATTGACAAATTCTCTGTTCAGAGTTCATAAAGTGAATTTTTGGTACTATGCATGACTTTACGAATGCTGAAATGGCTGATATGGTTTTTGCATACGGCTTGGCTGACGGAAATTCAAACGAGGCCAGACGCATCTATCAGGAAAGGTATCCCCAACGCGTGACTCCTTGTGCAGCGACATTTGCGAATCTTTTTCGGCGACTTTCCGAATCTGGAAGCTTTGAAACAAATTCTGCTGTAGGGCTACAAAAACTGTAGAATTGGAGGAGGCGGTTCTCGAAGAAATCAGGGAACATCCAGACACAAGTACAAGAAAAATTTGTCAAACTTAAAATGTGAGTCACATGACAGTTTACAGAATTTTGAAGGAACATCAATTATATCCTTATTATATTCAGCGTGTCCAGGCACTTACGCTACGTGATTTCCAACGACGTATCGAATCAGTTCGAAGCAGTTTTGACATGAACTTTTTGGGATGTCCTTGAGCTCTCTCAGCAATTCGGTTTTATCTCCTCAATCGTCGCAAAATGCCATTCTTCCATGGATCTCTTGAAGTTGGGAACAGAAAAAAGTCACAGGGAGCCAAATCTAGTGAATACAGTGGCTGTGGCATTATTACGGTGTTGTTTTTGGTTAAAAAATTACGAACGAGCAATGACGAATGAGTAGGTGCATTAGCCGAGTTCTAGCTGAGTGTACCAACACAATAAAATAAAAAATCGCTAATAACACGTACGTGGCTCCCGAATTTGATCATTCACCTGAATTTTCACGTACAACTATTTTTATGCTGTTATTGATTTTGTCCTTTTCAGAATTCATTTGCAATTGCCTAATTGCTGAAAAATATGTTTAATTTCGTTTTATTAGGTTCATCCTTCTTATAGATCTGAAAAAAGTGAATCCTGCTTACTTACTATGTGAAAAAGTGTCACAAGTGATCATTAGCAATCATTATGACAGATCTTCTGTACAGTTATTCATGGATGTTTCTAGCAGAGGGTTTTAGGACATTTTTCAAATACTGCAGTATTCATAGTTCAATTGATAGTATTTGATTAAATGGACAACCTTTTTGAAATCCTTTATCCTTTATCCTATGTAAAATCAAAAGGAATCAAAACATGGTTTAAAATATGGCCCATGTTGTTGAAGGCCAAGTCCAACAGCACGAATAAAATAAATCCTGTTCTTAGTTGTAAACTTCCGACGTTTTAATCCTCGACTCGATAAACATTTACAATGGAATAACATCATTCTTAATAGTATCTCTTACAACATTCAAGCTCTTATAATAATTGTGTTAACATATTTTTTCGTGGCTATGATATCATAAAAAGGTGTGTATGTGCGAAGGACAAAAGGTCACAGATCAAACTGCAACGCAGCCCAATTTGGATTTGTTTTTCTCTGTCTTTTATGCGACGTGTGACCTTCCTAGCTCTGATTCATGGAAAAAAATACTCGATTAGTCAGAATATATGCTAACTTGTTTGGTATCGTTTTTTCGGCGATAACACTATGTTGAATGATTGTTTGTAAACAAATCAATGTTTTTATGTTACTGATGCACGGTATGGGTTAATTTCAATTAAAATGCGACACGGAAGATGATGATTTCATGTCATTACTCAACGGCATAATTTTTTAACATTCATGGCAAGTTACTCATTTGTTATTCACGAGGAAATGATTTTGATGTTTTTTTAATCTTTGAAGGAACCGAATAACCGGAAGCTTCTGAAAACTGAAATGGATAGATTTGTTCTCAGTTGTGTTATCAAGATTATTACTTGGTTTGAAAACATCTGGCGACAATGAAAAGAAAGAGATAGGTAGGACTGGCTCAAACCTACCTACCGAAAATTATTGATACTGAAACCAAATGGAAGTGACAAGCAATGAAAACCATGCCAACACCAGTATTAAAGACGCTTCTTATATGGAAGAAACTCTTGAAGCTTTCCAAATGAAAGACCTAGGAATTACACATAATACATTATCATTCAAGACTCACATAAAAAATATTGCAAGAACTACAAATGTTTATTATCAGGCAAACTATAAATTTCAGCAATATTCATTCGATCAAAATACTGTACTATACATTGGTTAGAAGTAAATTGGAATTTGGATGGAATATATGGTTTGGCGAGTATTACTCCACCTTATACGAATTGGAAAAACTTCAGAACGAATTTTTAAGATATCTTTGCTTCAAAAAATATCACGTATGGCCAGAATACCGTTTAGTGAGAACATCTCATTTGAGGAATGAATTCAGAAAACGTACGGTATCGATACAAATATTCATTACAATACTGCACTTACTCTCTTGTCATTGCTTGTTCGTAATTTTTTGTCTAAAAACAACACCGTAATCATGCCTCAGCCACCGAATTCACCAGAACCAACGATGTCACCTTCGACATCGATATCATATAAATTATTTAAATATATATTGAACAATATAGGCCCCAAAAATGTACTATGTGGAACTTCAAATTCTATTGTATCGAAGTTACTATGATGGTGGTTCATCTTTACACATTGATTTCTATTTGTTAAATATTTTTAATCAGTTCTGCGATTTGATATTTTGAACAAACTCGTTCTATAGATTGTTTTTGATGGCACACGGTGTCGCATGCTTCAGGTAGATCCATGAATATGTACTAATATAAATGACTTTTCTCAAGTGTTCTATACATTTCTGTGATTAATGCTGTTATTTGGACTCAATTTATATCTCATTCACTCATTCAAAAGATATGGAGGAATGGAATTCAAATCAATTGTACTGTGCTCATATCCACTCAATTTGGATCTACTAACCTTTTGCATTTCAATAACCTACAGATTTTTCTTCATCCATCTATTCATATTTATCGTTTTTGGTAATCAGCGGTTGAATTTATTTATTTATTTATCTACGGGTAACCCCCAATTTGTATACACGAATTCAATACATTTTAGGAAATAACCACTAATACTAACCTAACTTGACCTAATTTGACTTTCATGATGAAAATACTATAATTTCACCAACTTGTTTCGGTGAAATATTCAACGACTAGGTCATCAAAACGCCGTTACAATTTTTGTGCTATTATTACAACCGTTTTCATTCAAATGGAAGAATAACTTCCGCTCTCATACATACTTCTGAAGTGGCAGTTATTTACACACTGAAAAATCACATTGTTCGCTGGCCTATGATTGCTTCCAGATAAACAACCAGTTCAAATTAATTAAACAATTCATTGTTGTTAGAACAGTGTTGTTCATATCATTTGCAATCAGACTATTAAATTATGAAATTTTGTAACTGTGCCAAAAATGTAGGTCTTCTCTGTGAAGAATCGATAACATCTTGAAAATGTGGAATCTAATACATATATAGATGAAGATAGTGTAAACTTTTCATCATGTTTCATTTGTTTTTTCCCAGTTATCAATTATTTGTACTGTACCAACATTAAAAATTTGGGATTTGATATACAATGTGAACGGTAAAGTTCGCATCATAAGGGAATTTTTTTATTAGTAGCTTTATTCGAAATTTTACTTCGGCGCCAATCTGTGTTTCGGTCGAGTTAGAAAACAACCAAAAAGGTAGTTGTTTCGAGAAGGTATTTTCTTCTGGTTTGTGTCTGAAAGATACTTCTTTGCAAATAATTCATTTTGAAAATGATAGCTTTCTTCCTTTCTTTTGAAGATTCCCACATTTTTTGTATACAAATGGAGAAGTAGGAACCCGAATCCGAAGGGAAAAAATTAAAATCATCCTACGCAGTTGGAATTTGGGATATTGGCTGAAATAACGTTTTCAAATAACTTTTTTCGATCTTCTTAAAATTGAAAATTTGACAGGTAATTCAAATTACATGACTTTTTTGGGTTATTTTAATCTAGATCGAAGCAGAGATTGAAGCCAAAGTCACATTCCATATGAAATTGTCAATAAAAAAATACACATATGATATTTACTCGTCATATTGTATAATATGGGATTCAATGTTCGTAGGAGTTTGACAGTTTTTTTATATTGAATGGCAAGATTTTCACTATTTTTCCTGGGTTCAGTAAATGTCTCCTAAAATCGCATATCTATCTACGCCGGTATACAGGCCGGTGCGTCAGTGCGATAAAAAGCTAGTTAATGGAAGAAAGATGAAAATTTGAGTGGAAGAATGGTGGAGTGGAGAAGGAAGAAAGGATCATAATATGAGTAAAGCTAGACGACTTCTGTGCTCCCTGTACAAAGTTCTCATAGGTCACAATAGCGCCGAAAGTAAGCTGATACAATCAATCAAAGAAGCAAGAAAGCAAAAGCGTGGGCACAAGCGTAATACTTCCTGAAAAATGTATTCAATATTTTTCCATTCTGTTTGTAGGATTCGATTGTTCGAATATTGCAAATAAAAATCACTTTATATTTTTCCTGTGCTAAAGTTATATACAGCGCGTTCCAACGAAAACTTGAACCCCCCACTGAATCAGAAACGAACGTGTAACCGAAAATTTTAATATCTAAGGCGACTAATTCTGATTTAGAAATCATACCCGAAACTTCACCCCCATGCGGTCAGCAACTACCCCCCAAATTTTTTCAATAGCATGGGGGGTCGAGTGATGCATCATTTGAAACGTCTTTTATCCTTCTATTACTTCTGTATTTTTTTCGAAATTGATTCATTCGTTATTGAGAAATTAAATATTGAACGTTTTATTTAAGAAAAAACTGAAAATTCATCGTCGCTCATTTTATTGAGGGAATCAACAAAAGATAATATCAATGGCAACACAATCGACGAAAAAATTGTTCAAAATTATTGAACATTATTGAAGATGTCCAGAGTCAGAAATCGGCATTTCTGAACAATTTTCTGCCGCAGGTCTTCTAGAATTCACGTATTTAAACATAGTAAACGTTTCGAAATGGACGACACTGTTAGTTTTTTCTGCATTGGTAGCTTTTGTTGAATCTAGTTGTCGCAGAACGAAAAGTAGATAGTTGGCCACTGTCACTTCTTCACGAATTATTATTCAGTAATCCTTGTTCACTATGTTCCAACATGGTTTATTCTACTGAAGAAAGCATAGAAATGCTTGCAACCTATTATCGAAATAATGAATGTGCCTAAGCTGCTGCAAGAATTTATAACACGAATCATCCAGACCACAACGTGAGCTATCAATACGTTAAACAGTTAACAGATAAGTTTCGAATTTCAGGTTCTGTTGACAACAGAAAACATGAAGTATCTCGTCCTGTCAGGACGAATTTTGAAAGCCTACAAATTCCATACTTTCAAAATAAGGCTACTTCAGGAATTAAACGAAGATGATCCTGATCGTCGACCCTACTTTTGTGAGGTGTTCAGCGAGAAATTGACCAATAACCCAAAACTATTATACAATACATGTTTTTCAGACGAAAGTTCTACCATGTTGAATGGTGAAGTGAATAGACATAATTGTCGTTACTGGAGCGATGTGAATCCTCATTTGATGATGGAAACACATTCACAAACTCCATGAAAATTGAATGTCTGAACCGGCCTTCTTGGTAATCATATCGTTGGAAAGTTCTCCATTGGAGGTAATCTCAGTGGAGAAACATACTTAAATCTATTACAAGACTGTGTAGTTCCTATGATTACACAAATTTTAGATAATGCTGATAATTTATCAGAAAATGAAATGACTTTTCCCCACATTTTTATGTTCGTATGAGACAGTTTTTGTTCGTTTTCCAATGCGTTGGATCAGCAGAAGGGGTTCAGTGGAGTGGCCAGCTAGATCACCTGATCTCACACCGATAGAATCCTTTCTATGGGGACACCTGAAGTCGAAAGTGTACTAAGCCTACAAATCTAGAAGACCTGAGACAGATGATTGTTCGAGAATACCGATTGCTGTCTCCAGACATCTTGAATAATGTAC
This sequence comes from Leptinotarsa lineolata, assembly GCA_015342045.1. Lineage (NCBI taxonomy): Eukaryota > Metazoa > Arthropoda > Insecta > Coleoptera > Chrysomelidae > Leptinotarsa > Leptinotarsa lineolata. The sequence goes on along the minus strand of WOGR01000384.1, from coordinate 2,382 downwards.
GGAACGCTTTCGAGAGTAGACTGTATTATTGTATGGAACTAGCTGGAGGTCATTTTGAACAATTCATCCGTTGAATTCGTTTCCACTGATATTACTTGTTGTTGATTGCCTCATTAAAATGAACGACAGCGAATTTTCTGTTTTTCTCAAATGAAAAGTTCAATATTTAATTTCTCAATAACGAATAAACCAATTCAGAAACAAATTACAGAGGAAATAGAAGGACACAAGACCTTTCAAATGATGTATTACTCGACCCCCCATGCCATTGAAAAAAATAGGGGGAGGAAGTTGATGACCGCAGGGGGGTGAAGTTTCGGGTGTGAATTTCATATCAGAATTAGTCCCCCTAGAAATAAAAATTGGCGTGTTTTTTGAAATTTTCGACTACATGTCCATTTCTGACTTACAGGTCAAGTTTTCATTGGAACGCCCTGTATAAATTTTCATCGGGAAGGTATGTCAGATTTTAGACATTCGGTGAATGTCATATAGAGTTATGATTCGTTAAGTAATGTATTCTTCAGTCGTATTTTTCAAAAATTAAAGCTGTTTTGAACAGCACAAGGCACTTCTTAATAAGAATTTTTTTCAACAAACAACTACTTAACAAATTTCTTTATATTTCAGCTGCGGATGTCAAACAATATTCATGGTCACCACGGTCATCACGGCGTATCGTCCCGTTGTCACGGACCACCAAGGCGAGTATTTTCTTTTTTCAACCCCAAATTACCCGAGTAATGACAGGTTGCTAAACATCAATTTGGCCAGAATAACCTTTCATCAAAACATCATCAAGAAATCCGGACGACACGTGCAAAATCTGACGTATATTGCAACTGTTCGTTCCCACTTTTGTCTAAGCTAAGCTCGTGGTCAATATTTGAGAATGGATCAAACGGCTATTTATTTCTATTTACTTTCACACTTGTTCTCTTGGGGTGTTTGACGAATGATCAGATCAGAGACGGAGATTTGCAATTGGTCTAAAATTGTAGTTTTGATAACTATCATGACAGTGATACCATCTATTCAAAGATAGATTCCTAGATAGAAAAATATTCATGAAAGTGAATGGGCTCCTTTCATGATGTTTTTCAAATTGAAAAACAGTGCACTTTGTTTCAGCTCTCTAAATTCCGTTGTTTTTCCGTAATTAATTATTAAAAATCGGATTTTCTAGGCCCGTGACGTCATGGACCTAGTCCCGCTTCTTGTTCGATTGACCAATACAAATAATCAACATTGTCAAATCGTAAAATTCACGAAGCGTTTCTGATTCATCCGTGATTCAAAGTAAAATATCAGTTACTTTAGACAACTAAATTTAAGAAACAAGTGTCAAGAAATGCATTGGAAGGGAGAATTGATTATACATGGGATCCAAATAATACAAAACGCAATAAAAACTTCATTTTAAAAATATCTCCAACAGTACAAATTTTTATGTTGATATCACAGAAATTTTAATGTGGAAGTGTATAAGAACCCGTTAACGTTCAAATGATGAAAAAATTCTCGACATGAAATAAAATGTACACGAAAATCATGGTTGGAAATAATATATATATAATTAAAATCAGTACAGAAAATCGAAAGATCACAAAATATTTACCTAAACTATGATTTTATACATTTTATGCTTTGGAAACCAAAACTCATAGTATGAAATATGTTATTTATAAATATAATCATGATTAAACGAAACCTAACTCACCTATAAAATTCCAATGCGCTTTCTGTTTGCTTGTACCTTTCCGCACAATTAAGAGCAGCACAAGAATGCACCATATTAATAGTCAAATATATCTCAGAAACACTTTTGAAACACACACAAACTAAACCCGATGAAAAAACGAATCGTTCTTACGCGAGCTGTCAGTCAAGAAAAAGTTGAAACTCACTGTTGCAAAAACAATCAGAGTGGTTTTGCTGTGTTTGTAGTCAGGTACTTTTGCCCAGTACTCTGTATGCTTCTCATTGATTCATGTTTTGATCTGGTTTCATGCCAATGATTTTGGTACCTCCAGAGCTGGTTCCGGACCCATGTATGAAGTTGATGATCCGTGTCTTGCACATTCATCAGCTTTATCATTACCTGTGATTCTTGAATGGCCTGGCACCAAGTACAAAATTAATTTGTTCCTGTTTGCAAGTTCCTTCAGTTTTTCACGACATTCCCAGTCCAGTCTCGATGTTACCTTCGGGTTTGTCAAAGCCACAAGTGCGCTCTTACTGTCTGTTAAAATATTGATCCGCTCATTTCGTAGAGGTCTCAATTCAATAAGCCTTGCACACAACACCGCCTGAAAGACGGATGTGTATACTCCTAGCGGATAGCTATGGTGTAAATTTCTATCCACTCGGTATATTCCAGTT
>WOGR01000383.1:11641-26480 GCA_015342045.1 Leptinotarsa lineolata | reverse complement strand
TATATATACCGTGTTGCATTTTTTATTGTTTTCATTCAAAGAACACTCATTTTTTTCTCAGATGAATGTTCGTCAACTATCTCAGTGTTACAAAAATACAGACATGAATTGGTAATACAAAATTATACAGATAGATATAATTACATCAATAATCATATAATCTCGCATAGGGCAATTGAACTATAGAAAGCGAACGTTAACTCGAAATACAAATATTAAAACAATGAGACAGGACACTGACATCATTAGAAGGGATGTCGATGGAACTAATTTATTCCGAAAATAATTCATTGGATATCTAGACTAGTGAACTAACTATAGCGATAATCATATAGAATACTTAGAGACGCAACAAAAATTTATTCCCATTAAATTGTAATTTATTCCATTCTTTCTACCTCCATGGTATACAAAGGAACCAAGGAAAATGTTTATGGCTTTTAGATTGACACCTACAAAACTAGATAGTTGTTATGTGTAACTTCTTTTTAATAATCCCGAAATGATGTTTATCTCTTAATATACGAGACCCTCACGAATTCGTGAACTCCGAAAGAGAAGAACTAGCACGAAACAGTTGATGCTCCTAAAAAAATTATAATCTCCAGCTACCTTGATTTCAATAACATCTGATTTTTCAAACAAGAGAAACAACTTCCGCAATTGATGGATGATGGATCTGAAAGTTTGAATCGTATAGATTTCATGAATAATATAGGTACTAGGTGAACTAAAGCCTCATTATTTCGTCGTCCACTTTTTTATCGAAAGGCACAATCAATGTAGGAAAATCCTTAAAATGCTCTAGGAGCGGTACCTGTGCGATAGAAATGATCAACTTCGCATTTTAAATAGTTGCAGATCATTTCGAAGAGGACGATTTTTCCAGAAGGACGCCTTTCTCGAAATGAAAGAGTTCTTAAAAAGTGTAGCAAGAGATATGTTGAGTTGAACCTTGGAGCGATGAGGAGCTATGTTTTCAGTACTTTAGACATTTACTGTTCTTGGTATGAAATCAAGAGTACTAGGTCAGTCATACACTTATCGTGAAAGTATCTATAGCAAATAGAAAAGTCCCCCAACCTTCCTTCGATGTTCCAGGCTATCAAAGTTGCTTGTACTAGCAGTCACAGTATATGTACAACTTTCTGGTTTCAAATAGAGTTTCAAGTTCCTAAGAAACTTCAATAAGATGAATTAAAACACTTTTTTTGTCTAATTTTCACTATATTTATTTATTCTCACGACCGGTTTCGGGTTTTTGCCCATTATCAAGTAAAACTAACTTACTTACTTTTTGGAGTGTGCACACGAATTATATAGGGTTACAGGTAGTCTGGGAGGCTATGTTATGATTGAATAGGGGTACCAACTATGAAATTACAGAGATTATCAGGTTTGCCAAATTCATAAATTCAAGAGTGGAGACCTACATAGATCGAATTGCCTGTTTAGGGGTATATATTCAGAGTTTTTTGTTGATATATGAATTTCCATGGTTTCCAATACATTCATTTTCTTCCTTTTATTACATGTGTGTAGAATTTTGAGATTATATTTACTTATCTTGTGTTTTGTTTCTTGAAGATGTTCATACATTGTAGATTTTTTGTCCAAACAGAGGTGTTCACGAAGCCTTACGTCAAAATTTCTACCGGTTTGATCTGTATAAACTGCAGGGCATGTTCCCTAACATTCCAACAGAAGAATGCCTTTAACTAGTGAAAGACATATTAAATAAATGTAACACTACCCCATATATAACTTTCGAATTTTGCAACCTCTTGTATACATGTCTGAAACAAAACTTCTTCAAATATAATAAATTTTATCTACAAAACTCAGGTCTCCCTATGGGCTCACCCTTAAGTCCCATGATGGCAGACATTTTCATGGACACACTTGAAAATACCCTCATTCTCAATAACCCCATTTCTCAGAAACATATTGTGTTTTGGTTCAGATACGTGGATGACATACCGGTGGGCTTTGACGGTTCAAATAGACAAATCAATCAATTTCTAAACTTTCCTAATAGTATGCATAACAAAATTAAATTCACAGTAGAAATCAAACAAAATATATAGCTTACTTTCTCAGATTTGAAAATTTCAAGAGTTAATAATAGTTTTCAATTCAATATCCACCGAAAAAATACCTTCACAGACTGTACAATTCCCTTTGACTCTTTCAGTCCACTCTCACATAAATTAGCCGACTTTAGGTCAATGATACACAGAGCTTTCACAATCTCTTCATCTGAAAAGAATTTTCAAAATGAACTAAAAATAATCAAACAAATTGCGTTGAACAATCAGGTAGTAGTTTAACTAATAAAAAATATAATATCAGATAAAACTCATAGAACATTCATAAGTTAAATATATCCGAATATCATAGAACACAATACATGTAAATACAATAGCATCAATTACTCAGCTTAACATTCAGGAAACATCCAAAATCGACAAATAACGACAGCTTTCATAAGTAATAATAATTTAGGCAAGATTCTGTTCAATGCAAAACCCAAACAAGATAGAATGACAAACTCAGGTATATATAGAATAGAATGTGGTGAATGCCCTGCAGTTTATACAGGCCAAACCGTTAGAAATTTTGACGTAAGACTTCGTGAACACGTCTGTTTGGACAAAATATCTACAATGTATGAACATCTTCAAGAAATAAAACACAAGATAAGTAAAAATAATCTCCACTCTTGGATTTATGAATTTGGCAAACCTAGTAACCTCTATAATTTCATAGTTGGTACCCCTATTCAATCAGTACCTAGGCTTCCATATAATTTGTGTGCATACTCCAAAATGTTAGTAAGTTAGTTTTACTTGATAATGGGCTAAACCCCGCAACCGGCCGTAAGAATAAATAAACGTGGTGGAAATTAGACAAAAAAGTGTTTTCATTCATCTTACTAAAGATTTCTCATGTTACTTTTTTGATATTAGAAGACAAATACTTTTCTTTGATTGTATAATATCAATCAATCTATACATGCATATCCATCTGAAAAGTACAAAACAACATTCGTGTTGATTTTAACATTTTGACGAGTCTGAGGCCTGAAATGCAAAAAATACAATTGTTTCGTTTCAGTCATAGTGAAATCATAGATTCTGTATTCCATATATATTCATAGAAGACTTCAACATCTTGAGCAATCATCAATATGGCTTTTGGAAACGAAGATCAACAGGCGACCTTTTATCGTATGTCACACATATTTGGAATTACACAATCGAGAAATATGGAGAGCCATGAGCTGTTGAGCTTGATATTTATTTCTAAGGCCTTTGACCGTGTGTGACATGAAGGTTTGCTGGCCAAACTTGTAGGATCATTTTTGTGCAAGTAGCTGTCGATGGATATCTCTGGAATACTTTTTCCATCAACGCTGGTATTCCCTAGGGATCCATATTGTCTTCAAACCTCTTTTTATTGTATATTAAAAACTTACTGGAAAAAAACAAGAATCCAATATATAGCTTTGCTGACGACAGCACACTTGTCTCGTCATTCCATTTGTATTCCAGGACATCGGCTACGGATGCACATCTTCACCGGCAGCAGGAAGTTTCACATCTCAATGAGAGTCTAGAAGTGATTTGAGGTGAAAGTAACCAGGTTCAATTAAATGCCACAAAAACCCAAGCATCGGTTTTCTCCAAAAAGATGAATGTCTCCAAAATGGATATAATAATGTCAGGACAGACAATTTCCGCTTCTGATAAGTTTGTTATAGGTTAAAATGGACACCAATATGTCTTGGCATAATCATGGTGCTGGAATTACAAAGGCAGTTTCTCAAAAGCTTGAAACACTGTTCCGAACCAGAAAACTGTACATACCTCAGCAACTTTTGATGCGTTATAAACTTCGGATCAAACCTTCTTTGGAGTAGTGTACTTATGCATGGAGCTCCGCTCCTAAGCACACCCTGAAGCTGCCAGATTCCACCCAGAAAAGAGCCATACGCCTGATTGGAGACATGAATATCACTGACAACCTTGATAGTCCGGAACATCGAAGAAAGGTTGGAGATTCGTCTCTCATCTATAGAAACTTTCACGGGAGATGTTCAAGTGACTTGGCACATTCGATTTTATCATGAGCGCTTCATATCAGAAGTACGCGACAGACTATGGCTGCCCATGGTTTTTAGGGTCAACTCAGTTTACCTCGAACTCCACTGTTTGAGAATTCTTTTATTTAGAAAACTACGTTGAACTTCCTGAGAACGTTTTTCCAAATAAATTCAATCTCCAGCTAGTCAAATTCAACGTAAATCGCTACTTTTGCACAAGCACCGCTCCTAGAGCGCCTTAAGGATTTTCTTGTAGTGCTTGTGTTGTGTAGTGTTGATAACATTGCCGTCAAACCTGATAGGGCTATCAGAACTCTGATGAAAGAGTTTTGTAACACCAATCACTTGGTCTCTTTTTTTACGGATGATAAATCCAGTAATATTTATCATTCGTTTATAGTTTTTTTTTATTTCGAACCCATTTAAAAAATGGGTTCAGATTTTCTCATTAACCAGTGGCAATCCTTAGCTCTTACCTTTTAGCATGTGATGACTAGCACATATCCTTCAGTACGCCTTTAATGCAAGGTTCTCGGTATCTGAATGATCCATATGACACTCGCTCAAAGACTCGTCTTACAAATCACGTAGAAAGTTTCCGAACAGGGATAGAATCTGCAGCAACATGCGATGATTTCATGAGTATAACTTGCAAACCAACGAGCTCAATAATTCTTCCATGGCTTCAATTCAACAGCATAACTAATGTCATCAATAAATTTTAGAAAGTTTCATTATGTAGTTATTGCATGAATTGGTGAAATGTGCCATCTACTTCTAAAAACTATGTCAGTGGAAATGAATCGAATCTAATCACCCTGAACTAATGCGTATTGAATGAAATCAACAAATAATAATAGAGTAAAATAGAAGTCGATTTATGTCGGTTGTCAACAGAATAGAATGAACACGAAAAAGGGGCCCTCTAACAAATGTCTTTATTTGGTGTTGTGATAATTATCGATTGTACGATTGTATTCACTGAACTGTCATTCGATACACCCCTATTTCGTAGCAAAACCGCATATTATATGCTTTCTTTCACAAGAAAGCAAATAGATACTTGAAAGGAGAAGGTTACTGAATCTAACTATGTTTGCATTTCACAATTATTTGAATTATGAATAAACACTTTTATACAGTTACTTCTTTTTGTACCATTAAGATCCGTACTAATATGAAATATGCATTCACAGAAAAGAGACTGAAAATTTTACTTAAATAATTGTTTTCATAACGCGTCAGCAGTTTCTGGCTGGGTACCAATTCATCACTTCTGTTGTGTGATGAGAGTTTAGTGTGATACATATAAAAAACTCTCAGGTTGTCTACTTCAAACTGTAATAAATTCATTCATTCGAAATAAGCACTATTTGAATCAGTAAACTTTCGCCAACGTAACATAAGGCGATTAATGTCATCAGCATAAAAATTGGGTGATCATCTGATTCAGTGTTGGAAACTAGATCATGTTCTTCAGTTGCTCGGGCAGCTGCTTCGAAAAAATAATCCAATTCCTGCTCTTTTATAGCCGTGGTATATTCAGAGAAGGGGATCCGAACTGCTTATTATTTTTTTCCAACCTAAGTTTCCGTTGGTCAGGCCTTATCTCCCGAAGCCCCGAAGGGAGCGCCAGCATTAAAAACCAACGACCATTGAGCAGAGAATGACATCCTTCTCGTTCTGTCCAGTTAAGATTTCTGCCTTAGTGCGGCAAGTCGGTATAATTTTGAGATTCGAGAGTAGAGAGGGTATAATTCCACTTAGTACACCAATAATGAGAACAATCATCTTTATAGGGTGGTTTGGATAAAGTCTGTGGAGTTCGAATAGGAATTCTCGAAGTTTCATCCGTTTTTCCTTCTCTTTCACGAACGATATTCGTCTCTCCATGAGCTGAAAACTCCACAACAAATATCGTCTTGCTCTGGTGGTTACCACCATCGTCTGCTTGCATGAGCCTGAGGGTGGAGAACGAATAGTTACAATAAATTTGGCACTTCTCGTTCCCCACAACGGGTTCAATGTCTCTCCGGAACGTAGAGCAATACCGGTTCGACAATACCGTATGCGTGCCGTAGGTGGTGATAAAGCACTCTTAGGGCCGCGTTATGTCAATGGATACACGCCGAGATCGCATAGGCTGGACATGCTAACAGCAAGTGCATCAGTGTATTGGACTCCTGGCGGCAGGCCCTGCACCTTGTTTCAGAAACCTCTACATCATACCTACATCATACATCATACTCAGTTTTTGACTTCAGCCCACTTGAACTGAGGAAAGCGAAACTCAGGCGCTTTGCTGAGTCAAGGTCTTCAATGTTATCGAAGAAGCATTGAAGCATTGGCTTATCCTTGTGTTGCCGCAGGAATGAGGCGATTTCTGCTGCTTTCATATGACCCTTTTGCTGAACGGGTTCCTATTCGGTGACAGAGTAATCACCTCGTTCAATGTCGACATTTAAACCGAGTTCATTAACGACTATGGCGGCTGTCCTAAAGAGAAATGCTTCAATTCCTGCTCTCTCGTGATCGGGGACCATGCAGAGAAAGAGATCCGAGCTCCTAATAACTTAACAGGCTCTATCCAGTACCAATCTGTCATGTAGACACTCCAAACTCAAAAGTCCACGGCCTCCCTGTTGTCGGGGGAAGTACAACCGTGGAAAGGACGATTTGGGGAACAAACTCCTATGAAGATGCATCTTTTTCGGGTCTTTACGTACTGCTCCCCCGTGTTCACTTCACTACTCCATTCGAGTATAGTAAGATTGTAACGGCAAGCATATTTAATGCAACAACTTTGTTCCTATGAACAGATCTGTCGGAGTTTGAGTTGATTCTTGCCGTGGAGAGAGTTCTTCACTGCTCTGACCTCTTGTGAGTGGCGTTGTTTCACCCCGGTATCCAGATGGTGAGATGGACCATTGCACATTTGTCTATCCTGAATTTTATACCGATATCATGCGTGTTTTCTTCCAGTATTCTCAAGTATTGATGGAGATCTTTTCCTCTAGAGACATAAAGTTCAAGATCAGCAATATGAAACAAATGGGTGACCTTTTGCCTCCGGTTTTTGGGGTGCCACAGTCACACCCTCCACTATTTCTGAGCGCCACGGATAATGGAAATAGTGAGATGCAGAAGAGAAGGGACCGAGGGAATCATCCTGAAATTCACCCCTTCTGAAAGAGACCCACCCTGTTTGGACTCTAGTTTGACGAGATGTTACGGTAAAGCGAGTCCGCTAAAATGATGTCAGTTGTTCGAGACATCTCACTATTTTGTCGGGTACCCCATCTGAGCAAATTTAAGATGAGCTCATGCGATGCTGTATCAAATGCCTAGCGGTAATCGATCCAGGCCATAGAGAGGATATGGTTATACTGTATCGAGTCATGTGTTACACATCTATCGATGGGCAGGTTCTCTTTACATCCAGCGACTCCTCTCTTCGACTCTCTCTGCTAATATATCCGTTCAAACACTCGGTCAACTGCGGTGAATATTCGTGTGTATAAGATGCTTGTAAACAACTAATAACACGAATTCAATCATGTTATCAATCTGTAATTCTTGATATTGACAAATCTCCGCATCTGAGGATGAGAACGATTCGCCCCTAGACAAATCAATCCGGAATCGGGTGCTCTCCTTCCAGCCATGAGTTGAAAACTCTTGCCAGATGACGGTGGGTGCTTGGTAGTTTTTCCACCAATAAGTGTTCAGCCCATCTGGGCTTGGAGCAATGGAATTCTTGGAACCAACAAGGACTCTTCGAACGTCATCCAAGGAAATCGGGTTGCGCAGTTCATTGAGCTCAGTCTGTCGAAGCTTTCTGCTGACAGTTTTGAACTGCGCTAGGACCGGAGTGTCTAAGTTGAGTAGCTGCGGGTGTTCATAGATGTCCTTCCAGAAGAATTCCACCTGATCAGCAGTCAGCGGATTATCCACAATACGTGGCGGCTCTTGGAATAAGCGAGAATATTTTTCGCGAAAGCTAAGGTTCTCCGCAATACTTCTCGCCCGTCTCACAAGTGACTTCTAACCAGCCACTTGCATTCGTATCCTATCAAGTGGTCATCAGCACGCCTTGACTCAATGTGATGGATACGTCGTAGTTTGGCGGCCATTCGCCGCACTGCTGGCCTGAAAGGCCTGTTGGCCGCCCAGTAATTCATCACACATGATGCGTGTTGTCTTGCCGACGTGATCTTGGCCTCCATTCAATCTTCCTAACCGCAAAACCGGAATTTCGTCCTTCCGATCCCGGAAGCGATTGAACAACACTGCACACCGCGGTGTTAATTTGCAAACAAGTCACCCCTTGTGGCTTCAGGGGCCTAATTCTGTGGAGCGTCCTGCGTGTTCCGATCATCTCCATTGGTGGCATGATGCGAGCCTCCTCTCCAGTCGTACCAACGGGTGGTAGAACTGTCACTTCTACCACTTCGTTAGAAGGCTGGAAAGGAGACATATAACCCTGCTACCAAAGATAAAATACGTAATCCCTAAAATTTATGGTGGGAAAGGCGGCATGCTCCGGATATGCTACCTGCTACCGAAGATTGAATACGTAATCCCTAAGATTTATGGTGGGAAAGGCGACATGCTCCGGATATGTTGACCAACACAGAGCATGCCTTCTCGCCTGGATTGCCGGTGTGGTTCTGCTCGGGTAAGTGGTGGTGCAACTTACCAAAGACCTCAGATGTCAGTGGCCATCCCTGCTGATTATAATTATCATTATTATTATTATCATCATCATTATCATCATAATGAATTGAAAAATGTTTACTTCAAACACGACTTCATATTCGGAATTTAGACGTTATTATACATAACCGAACCAAACCTGAACGCCTAACCCGATTGTAAATATGTAGGTCTCACATTATTCCAAGTTTTGAGACGAAATTATGAGTTCATCAGTCAGAAAAATTTAAAATGGCCGTCTACGCTTTCGTATGAACTGAAATGAATTTTATGAAACGAAAAATAGTGTGTGTTTCAATAAAAACATATGTTGGTAGGTATTTTTGGAATATAATTTTCATTGCTCTCTGCAACTTCCGTAAGGGGCATTTTTTTATTTTAAATAGAGAAGATTCTATCAACCTACAAGCTTTGTTGATACACCTTACGTATATCAATGTTTCGATTCCTCACTCAAACTCAGTCATTCGTTGCTTCAAAACTCACACCGTTCATCATGAAATCACTCCATGGAGCAGGTATAAGTAATAAAAGAGGTATGATTTACATCATTTTTATGATTGGTACTCATATTTTGAATTAATTATTGATTTATCGATGGAGCATCGTTAAAACTCTGCTGAATTGATTTTTATTGTTTGCGAATTTATAATAGTTATAGTCATCGCGGTTCCATTATTAGCAATTCCTTCGGCCCACAAAAAGAGAATGGGATGATAAATTTAATTGAGAAATTAATCGAACTTCTCAGAAGGATCTTCGACAATGAACGTCGTACCCGAAGGGTTTTTGCGTTACATCTAATAAGAAGTATCATGAAGAATTATAAACGAATCCCGCGAAATTCCTTTCCTAGGTATAATGTCGATTGTGAAAACATAGACTGGTCTTCCAAAATCCAGGAGACATCTCACAATTCTTAACCGTTAATGAAACCATATCATATTCACCAGAACTTGAGGGTTTTCTGGATCAGGATATACCAGTAGCGGCAATTTTGCCGTTAAGAGAAAAAATACACTCATCAGAAAACATAACGTCTTCTAATTGGATAATAATCTCATGTCCATCATTTGCTCACAAAAATTAGTTCTTCTATCAAAATCGTCTTCCATGAGCTCTTGAGTAGGTATCATTTTATAAGGAATCGTTTCATTTTCTTTTGATAGGTTTACTATCGATGTATGGCTAACATTGAATGTAATGGATGTCTGTCTACTCGATGTATGTGGGTTTTCCTCAAATTCAAGCATCACATCTAATTTTAGTTCATCACTCATTGCATTGACAGCTGCTTTTTTTATCTACTTCACGTGATCAAACTCGCGAAACTGCTTCTCTATTTTGCTTATTGTTCTTTGAGATATGGGCGGTGAATTACGAAATTTCTCATGAAATAGGCGAGCTTCTTCCTGTTGTGTTCGAGTTTTATCTCCGTAACCAATCATTTGTAAAACTGTTATTTTATGCATTCACGTTAATCTAACCATTTGTCAGACTTGATGTTAACGAACTTCAAACTTGAATTGAAATACTGACAATTAATGTCATAATATACAAAACAATTTGACAAGGTAGGGGTGGCATTTTTCCGTTGAAGTATGTCAAATTATAATTTATTTGTCGTGTTTGGGGATTTTTGAAAATATGTATAGTAACCGAAATAATGAATTTATTCCATTTGGCTTTTACACACTGTATATAGATTTGTGAAAAGTGGCATATTTTTGGATGAATCTTCAATGAATACAACACATACAACCACTGGGAATTTTAATGTAGGATTCAGCCTTTTTTCTGTCAGTGGTACAATTTTCAAAAAGAATTAAAAATTCATATGATGCAGTCGAAGTTGCATTTAGGAAATATTTTTTTCTTATAATAGAGTCAGGTTTCGAATGAAGCTTTCGATAAAAAGATACATAAGATGAAAAACCCATATAATGTAGACTTTACTGCCCACATTTTATTATTTGAAAACAATCACTTTTCCCAATCATCAAAAATGCATTACTCTTCTCGATGCGCGTTTCACCAATAAGTTGGCATCTCAGTTTTCTTCATATCATGAAAACTCCAAATTGGTGGGTTTTTCCTTCTCTCTTCATCATTCCAACCACCTCATTTCCTGTATTGGTTTGCAAAGGTCCTTTCTTAGATATTTGTCACATTTTTCTGGACATAATTTTAGTTGTCCATGAATTGCTTGCCTCCCAAGATTCAGTGACTCAAATTCACATTAAATATGATGAGCTGTCTCTGTTTCTCTGTTACATTGACGGTAGTTGATGTCCTCCAAATGTACTGTCCACTGAGTAGTCCTGTAACTATTTCGAACGGTGAACACTGAAACAGTGTTTTTTCTCAGAGGTTCTATAAATGAATGTATTTCTGCATGTGTTTCCAGAATTTTCTGCTATAACTTTGATAATAATACTATTGATATAAACATACAAGGTCAGTTTGAAGTTGATGCTTGAATATACTTTTGTTTTTCCAGTTTAGCTTTCAATGGTGTTTGGGCTAGTTTGCATGGGATGACATTATGTTAGCCCGTAATAGTGATGACGTTCTCGTACAGCTTCTAAATACGAATTACCGAGATCCCCTATGAGGAGTATTTTCATTATTAACTTTATCTACCTGATCAGTGATGCCATGCTCCTTGAGCAATCTAAAGAAAGAATTGTGTGGAGCATTTGTGTTGAGTATTGTTCAAATCACCTTCTATAGGGTCTTCCAACAAAGACTTCCAAACTTTGACAATTGATAATTGCCATCTTGTTGAAGCTACACCTGTCAAATTAGTTGTCATTTATTCAGTCTGTTTTGCCAAATTACCATGGACGGATATAGCATTCAACAACACGTGCAGATGATAAAATTGTTTTATCAAAATGTTCGGACAACGTACCGCGAGCTCCACCCATTTTACGGTCCCCATAATCTACCTACGATTCGCAATTTGGTGGATAAATTTGGGTCCACTTGTTCAGTAAACGATCGACCAACACCCGTACGTCGATGAAATGCAAGATCTGCCGAAAACATCGCCGACGTCTGTGAGAGTGTGCAGCAGCAATGGGTCACACCAAGAATCATTTAATTTTTTCTGTTTGAGGTACTCCAGAGTAGGCAGTGTCACTGTTGAAGATTCCCTCCCTATAGAGAAAAAGATGACAATGAAGAGCCGCTGAGACTTTGCTTTCTTCAGTGGTGATCTACCAATATTTGGTATGAAATTTAGCGATCGACTTTGCTGATGTATAAAAAAGTATTTCAAGTGTCATACAAATAAGAGTCCAGTTTTCATTTCGATTAACTTCTGCATTCACAGTATGATCCTAAAAATTGATTTTGACCTGAATTTGAAAAAAATTAAACCATAAAACTGATGCGAACATGGGAGCCTCTTGAATGATGCGCATGCCCTACACTGAGACCTACCTCAACATCTCACCAAAACACAATTAGATTTGTGAATGGAAGGTCAGCTAAAAATTATTCAATATATACTTGAAATTTTTTTTCTGAGTCTCATACAGTGTGTAACAACGAAAACTTAACAGAGCCGTTTTTGAATATAAAAAGTAAGATATTTTTAAAAAGCTCGGACACGTCGATTTGAATCGATTTTAGATTTTTAGTTATACATTGTTTCGATTATTGATTTCAATATCCATTTTAATTTTGTTTGAAATGGCATCCCACAGTGACTAGTTTATATTATTCAGGAAAAAGTAAATTTGGGTCGGTTGAGTCAAATTTCGTATTATAATAAAAAATTATTTGTCGAAAATAGTAGCAAAATCTATTTAGTGCTAACTTGATGAAAGTTGGTACATGATCATGAAATTTTATCAAATGATTTGGCCAAAAAATGTCAACTTTGATATTTAACGAACGACGGTAAAGCATGAGTGTTTAAGTTATCATAGATTTAATTAGTAGCGAACGTGAAAGCCAAAATTCAATTTTTCATAATACTTTTATTACATGAATCCCAAATTTGATGATGATACTCTATACATGTTGAAAACTGAGGTAGTCAAATATACGAAATAAAGCTCATAACAACTTTGAAATTCATGTAATACTCAGTATATCGATGATAATTTCTGATAAAAACACGGTAAACGGTAAAGAGTCATATTATATTATAAATTACTCCCGGAACAGTCACACCAGCATATAAACACATAAAATGTCACAAAGGTGTGTCATAAGTAGCCATTTGCAGTCATAATTTGCTTTATGTAAACATTATTTAGTGACCATCTACACAGAATCACGATCAATAAGTTTGGTTGATAATGTTTAGAAGCTGATATTTTTTAAGAATAGAGTCAGTGGCTCTACGAATAATTGATAAATACTACAACTGAGAGACATTCCTAAGGCCTTGACTTTATTTCAAAGAAATTACAGACTTTACCCTATTTGGTACATCAAAACATCAACGGAAAATATCATTATTTTACTGGTTTCAGTGAATATATTGTGAATTCCTAAGATTCACGATAGATATTATTATGCCCAAATCGTCGTGATGGTCGGTATACTTTTTCATTTCAATTTCGTTTTCCTACCTCACTGTTACGATTCCTATCTGTAGCACATTTGAACTGTTGATACATATTCATTGACAATGAATATCATTTCAAAAAACTATATAGAAATAAACTAGCGAACCGCCCCGACTCCGCACTGATGCAATGCTGATACTAGATATAAATTCACCTACCGGAAATTTAAAGCATGGAGAAACATTGATGAAAAGGTAACTTAATTTTATGAACGCGCCTTTTCCCCCGCGAATAGCGCCCCAGTTGAAATATTTGAAAAATATTTTTTATTGCACGAAAATATAGCGGTACGGAGAAAGAGTGAAGAAAAGGTAATTCTAATATGTATACGCACCCGTTTTATCCCTACGGGAGCTTCCCAGTTGGAATATTAGAAAATCCTCTCTTAGTACGCTTCTAAGACCTGAGAAGCACCTATACAGGGTGTTTCAAATTCGATTCTCACCATTAGGATCTCGAAAACTATGAAAGATACGAATATGGTTATATCGGGGCAAAGTTGCGCATTTACCTGAATAACCATATGCCGTTAAGGAAGTTCTAACATTCCGAGTATATCCGGAGCTATCCGAAAAAAACAGAAATTTCTGAAAATGATTTTTATATTTTTCTAGCTTTATTTTCCGAAAAATTTGGAAATGAATCGCACTTTTACATTGCCATTTTTTCTCTGCTACATAACGGTTCTTTCAGATTTGCTATGTGACATTTCGTCTTCCGGCCACCATCATCAACTTAATTTTTTCTTTTGGGCACTACATTGGATTCTCTATGTTTTGAATAAAACCAGAGTTAACCTTTTCAATGATGTATCATAAGTTATAATTATTTTTAGAAAAATTGGAAGATATTGAAAAGAATCAATTCTTATCATAATAGTCTTTGACTTTGATGTTTCTAAATTCGACTTTCAGTTTGTTACACTCAATGACATTTTATTACTGTACATATCATAAAATTTTTGACGAAAAATGGCTTTCACGAATGAAGAAAAAAGAGATATGATACAAATTTATCACAAATACGATGAGAACAGTGTTAGGACATCGGAAATGTATTTAAACTTGTATCCCGAAACACGACAACCACATCAAACTATGTTCAAGTTATTGTATCAAAATCTCACCGAGTTTGGTTCATTTGAAAAGCCGGGGAAAAATACGGAGACAGAATGGACCAGGAAATTGAAGAAAATTTGATAAATGAGATATATATGAGAAAAGTAAGTGTGTCCTTTTCAATAAAAATCAATAATTTGCAGATAAACATGAACCCAGGGAAATTCTCATAAAAAATTTCCTCCTAAATTAATATTTGTCAAACAAGTGCTGGGAGACATCTCAAAAAAGCGGTTTAAAATGTTAGAAAGTACACATATCTCAAAAATTGCATCCAGGTGATCTCGAAAGGCGATTAGAATTTTGTAATTGGT